>JAVQJF010071717.1:0-39726 GCA_036023855.1 Gadopsis marmoratus
CACCCCCACCCCGTCCTCCCCCCCCGCGCGGACCCCACACCCCCCCCCAACCCCCCAGCCGCCGCCCCAGGCAGTGGCTCCTAGCCCCGGGCCTCACGCCCTCCCCCGCTCCCCCCCCACGCGGAGAACACAAAAGGGGGGGCTGCTCACCTTTCACAGGCCCATTCAAATGTTTTCCATCTTATGTGCTGTTTCCAGTGCCGAGTGACACACAAGTCTAGCTACAGCGGGTAAGCAAATCCAAAAGTCAGGTCTCCGTCGGCCTAGCTGTAAGGGAAACTCTCCTATTTTTAAAAGTGGTGATCTGCAGGAGCCCCGTCAACATCATAAATGACAACCTTTGGTATTGCGTTAAGTGTCTTCGCTCTTTTATTTATTCCTAACAAACTTTGTTGCCCCCTTTAGCATGAACCACATCACTACCGCGTTTTGGCCACATACAGTAGGACGTTGAAGGTCACGTTCAAAGCCAACACACACACCTCAGGGGTCTGTGCGAGTGTAGGGGTTTTTGCTACAGGTTACCGGTGACAAGATGGAATACTGGTATGAAACAGGAAGTCCAGTGTGAAGGCTTATCAGACACAAAGACACAACAAAGTTAGTTACGGTCATGCACATGCGTACATGTGAAAAGGAGCCTGGTTACGAGTATATATGGCCAAGAAAATCTGAATACCTTTAATCTCGTACTCTGATTACAGAAACTGTATTTCTCCTATACATAACATTGAAAAAGAACAAAGCCGACAGCAACCATTTGAATGCATGTAAACTCACACTTTTTTAGATGAAGAGCTATTGTTGGTCTGCCAAAACAGCAAATATTAAAGCTTTCATTAACTGGCCACGGTTCCGATCGCTATTATACTACATCAATCACCAAGAGAGAGCAGCAAAACAGATTTAGACATTTACTTCCCACCCTTCAACAATGGCTCCCACTGTAGTTATTACACAGAAGCCTTGAGCTTAGCCTCTCCCTTGTTCTGCAATCATATCCCCGCGTCTCCGCTGTCCAGTCCCCTGAGTCGAGCTCAGCACCTGTTGACTGGCCAATTAGAAAGACTCGCTCACCACAGATTAGGTCGCACATAGCTTGGTTGTGCGTGTGTGTGTTCGTGCTTGTGCATAAGCGGTCTTCCCTTGAGGATATTCATGGACTGTGTTGAGGTGGATTTCTTTATGTGTGTGTGTCGTAGATATCAGTAGAGTGTGATTTCTGTGGGCTGGGAGGCCTGACCACCCAAACAGAGCGGTGGGACAGGATACACAGGTGGTCTGAGGAATGAACAGCAATGCCTTGTCAGTCAGCAGGGCAGGAAGGGAGGACACGCACACACACACACACACACACACACACACACACACACAGAGCTTGAGATAAGGATGAAAAGAGGAATGTGGGGGAGGAGGCATAAAAAGACCAAAAAAAAATAAAAAAATAAGAGGAATCAGAGGTAGAAGGAGAACACAGATTAAGATGCGAGGAGACAGACGCAGATGTGGAGGGAGTCTGGGTAACAACAGTATATTCCTCCATGTAAAGCTCGGCGAGTGGAAAGAGCTAGAGAGAGAACGAGGCACGAAGGTCAACCTCCTCATTAATCCAGATTAAATGGTGAAGGCCACCAGGGGAGGCAAAGAGAAGGAAAGAAAGAAGGATGGAGTGATATAGGGATAAAGGAGGGGGAACACCTGGGTCCTCAACCCGACTCAGGGCCACCCAAACAGACAGGAACCTCAGCCAGCTTCCCCTTTTCTTCTCTCATCGTACTCCTTATTCCCCCCCCCCCTCTGCGATCTCCAATTGCCACATATTCTCTACTTGAATATTCATCTTCCTCTCCTCCTCCTCCATCACCTCTGTGACCTCTCCCCCCAATACCTGTTCATCACCTCCTCATGCATTCTGTTATTTAAATGCCTCTGTCACCTTTGCACCTCCTCTTTTCATCCTTTCCCCATCTACAGTGCTATTTTTAACGTCTCCAAGGTAATAAGGAGGGCAAAGCGGTGAATGGGAATGAATTTATGTGTTGGCACTATAGCATCCTGTGCAGAAAATGGAAGACAAACAACGGAAAACAACGTCCATTGCTGTATCTTTGCTATACAGTCACTGATTAGACTCATCTGTTTCAATTAATTAACAAATGGTGAAGCTAAATGAACCAAACAGGTAAACGCATCAACGTTTTCTGGAAAAGTACCAAACAGTTTAGGTGTGAAAGCACTCTTCATACTTCTTTCTTTGTCAAATTTTCTGGATAACTAAGATATAAATTCCTGTAATAGGTCTGGATGACCTCTGACCCTGGCATGACAAGGCCTAGTAGTCCAGGACTAGTGTTATTCTTCAGGCAGGTGAGTGTCTGATAGTTTAAATGTGTTTGCAGGTGGAACAGGAGGGTTTGTGCATTATTATTTATTTATGATATTATATTATTGTTAAATCGTTGCATAAAAGCAAACAAAGGGGAAGTTTGCGATATTGTGGTTAATGGCATGACTGGCTGCAAACGTATGATAGTATGCATTTGTGTGTGTGTGTGTGTGTGTGGCCAAGCAGCTGGGGGATTAGGGGGTCCACGGGCCTCAGTGACCCACAGGGAGCTCCACATCCCTGGGTCACACAGCTGGCTTCAGCCTGGTTGGGACAAGGAGGGAAGCAAATGTGTTTAGTCTGCGTGTGGTGCTGTGGGCCTTTGCTAACCTGAAATGTCCTCAGCCATGTCGAATGTACACACTGTTTGAATTTGACATGAATTAGGATTTAATGCAGCAGATCCAAATAAAACATTCCCAGTTTGTGTGCCCCTCAGCGAGCAAGAGAGCGAGCCAGAGGAAGAGTGCACGATTTGCGTTTGTATATTCGAAGTGTCAGAATGAGATCTCTTGTTTACTTGTTAACTTGCGTAACTTCATCTGTTCGTTTGTGTGCTATGCTCCGTATTGGTATGGGAACGAGAGGAAGATACACAAACACAGAAGAAACACGTAAAAAAACAGTAACTAAATAAAGACGAAAAGAGCCAACGAAGAGAAGGAATGAAATATGCATCACAGTTCCCTCTAAGTATTAACATACATGTAACTCTGCCATTAAAAACATAACCAGTGAGTTACAGTTTCCAGAGGACAGGGTGGAGATTTTCCTCCAGAGTTGTTGCTTAACTTACAAAAAACATGCCAAACATGGCAGATTTCTGCCTAAATAAAATCGTCAGTAATGACAATTGAAGGGGCTCCGCCAGTACCGCTAATCTAGCTTGAAAAGAGACCCGTGCAGACAGTAGCTGTGTTTTCATTCAGCTGTCAAGCGAGTTTCACGCTCACTGTTGAAATGTCACAATAAAAAATAAAATTAAAAAACCTAAATGCAAATTAGATGTTTCCACAAGCGATGTTGAAACAAAAAAAAAAAAAAAAGGTTTGAATAAATGTCAAAAAAAGGAACATGGACAGTTTTTCAAGGATGAATTAGTACTTGGTAGGTTGTTATTTAATGACACAGACATGGGATTTACAGTAGGTGTGACATTACCAGGAAGAGGAAATGTACAGATAACATTTCACAAAGCGCACAGCCAGTTTTGATCTGTTTTGCAGTGAAACGGAACCATTTGTCTACATCACGACTCACCGGCAAACGCATTTCCATCCTTGTTAAATTATGTCATTTCTTTTCATGCATGCTTTTTTTTTAACTTGTAGTTGAGAAACTGCATCAAACCGTTTGGGATATAGTGGAAATGTTGTTGAATTTCTTGTTGCCATTTGCTCTTTAAAATTTGCATTCATGATTTGCAGAAGCGAAAAAAAAAAAAAATTTAGGATAGTAAATGGAGACAGCGTAAAGAGGCAGATAGACAGACGTAAACACTGGTCTGTCCCTCTGAGGTCTATATAGAGCAGCAGTGCAGGGTGTGATGTGAACCGCAGGGACCAGCTAGAGTGGAAAGCTGTAATGACACGCCGTGTAATACATCTGAATCACACTCCGAGAACATCAGCACCATATATCACACTCCCAACCAACATCTGAGTGTGTGTGTGTGTGTGTGGTCAGAGCCAATGACAGGCAGAATATTGCATCCATATTTACATGCATGTGAATGTGTGTTAGAAGTGTATCCGATTACAGTGAAAGGAAAAGTGTGTGTGTGTGTGTGTGTGTGTGTGTGTGTGTGTGTACATCTGCGACCGTGAGAGTGTGCGTTTCCATTTAGGCATAGCATCTGCCTTATGACAGTGAAGAATTTGTGTGTATGGTGGTTGCATGGGGGATGTGGAGTGGGGGTTATCCTGCACCTGCCCGTAGGAAACGGAAGGAGGAAATTAGTAAACAACCCCCCCCCACCGCTAACTCCTTATTATTAAGCCCCCACACTCACGGTCCTGGTCCCCCAAATACCTCAGGGTTCTGAACAGCTGGAAAACAACCATGTGTCTGTCAGATGTACACACAAACACACACGCGACACAATATGTTTTTGTATAGCCTGTGACATAAAATGTGCATAATCCAAAGAAAAACAGGCCTGATTCCAGAGCACAGTGCCACACCCCATGTACCAGGACAGCTTTATATCATTTATGTTAAACAGTATATGTTTGATTATACGGCACGTCAAACCATTATTTAGCGAGGAAACACATATACAACCAATATAAAATCAATTATATACAGTACAGAGAAGAGCAAGAAGTTTAACTATAAATAAGGTGGATTCAAGGAAACATACTGTATATAAAGTCAAAGTACAGCTGTGCTTAGTAAAATAAAAATCTTTGCTGATTATGTAAAGAGACAAAAACAGATGCCTGAGACTCCGCAGTGCTTGGTTGAGTTAAGATTTGTGTGTGTGTGTGTGTTTGTGTGTGTGTGCTCGTCTCCTTTTGTTCACACGCATACGTAGAAAATGTGTGCAAACGCTCAGACATTTAACTGCACTCCCCTAAATTACGTTTGTGCATTTAATTTATTAACGTTCTGATTGCAAAGATGAGGAGAACATACAGATGCATATGTAAGCACATCTGCCAGTTACGTGCTCACCTGTTTGTCATCTGACGAGGAACAGACATGCAGTGCATGCAAAATACATTAATTGCTCTGCAAAAAAACCCAGCTGCCGCACCTCACTGCCAACACTCCCGCGCACAGACATTCATATGCATGTCCACACACTGCTGGGTAAAATGTTTAATGCGTCATAATTTGCAGAGGGATGAAGTACTGCCACAGGAAAAAAGTATAGCTTGAAATGCATTTACTGTTTTCGATTGATGATTTAAGGCAGTGAAACCCCTGTCCATGGTTTCTAGACGATAAGCTGTAGCCTGAGCCAAAACACTCCCTCTGGTCTGAGGAGAGTGCGGTCATCAATTATTGTAAAAACTGTTTATTTAAAAAGATGTACTACAGCATATTTAGCAAGTTGACATATTCATTAGTGTATGATGCATTCTCCAGATCCTCCAAATCCATCCTTGTCCAAACCCTGCACACATACATGCATATACAGTCACACACAAAATCGTAGCGCTAATGGCGCTGTACTAGGTGAGTGCTACAGACACAGAGCAGGCCTGGCTAGCTCCACAGCAGAGGAAACCATTAGCCACTCTGGCCCTGGTCGTCGAGGCAGCTCTGCTAATCAAACCAGGCTGTGACAACAACGGCAGACGAAAAAAAGGTTCTCACCTAGACGCACGTGCCTCATCTAAATGGGCCCCGTTGTTTACACTGTGCTACTATACACTGAGCAATGACAAGGAGTGTGTACAGCATCAGTGGCGGGTAGCAGCGGGTCCGACTGCAAAGTGGGAGCCTTCGGGTGGAAATGAGAAGGTGAGGAGAGATGGGAAGCACCCGGGCAAACCGCCTGTATTGTAAACTAAGGATAGGTACCCTCTCAAAAACCTCAATGGAACATGTAATGACTCACTCATCATTTTAGTGATGTCACGCTTCAGACGACCGTTTATTCTTCAATCTTCTATTTCATTTCATACTAATGATTTGCACTACGTTGAAGGCATTTAACTGGTGCTCCTATACAGCAAGAATTACAATAACTGCAAGAGTCCCAAAAAAATTTAAAAAAGGACCATCAAAAGTACATGCAGTCATTACTAAGGAGGTCAAAGGTCAGGTTTACTTCTTGGACAGTATTCCAAGAGGGAGAGTAATCATGTAATAGAGACGTGTTTGGGAAAAGCAGTAAAGTAACCGTTAATGACAGAAACAGATGGGATTTCATTTCTCCCCGAAAGCAGAAACTTTTAGACTCCCCACAACTCATACTCAATTTCTCAGATTCATCGCAGTTCAAGCTAGGTTCACTGTATGTTTATTCTATTCTACTCTATTGTATTATGTGCAAAGAAGAGGACATTTTAATTCATGGAGACGTCTCCCCCACAGAGGTGCCCGTCCATCTGTACTTGCGGACTGAAAGTCATGCAGACGTGTACATGACAGTCTTTGTATTTCTCACTGATCTCATGGAGAGAGCTGAGGCCTCAAAGTGTATATCCTTTGTTTTATTTATAAAGCGGCGATTTCATTTTCCCATACACAGACCTGAGAGACTGTGGGAGAGAGGGTTGGAGAGGAAGGGGATGTCGGAGAGCGAGACGAGATACAAAGAGACGTCGCAAGAGAGATATAAACGGAAGCGACACAAAAAAGGCGGACAAAAGGGATTGACGGAATCTGGGAAAAATGCAGAGAACAGAATAAGAAAAGTTATTGTACACAGGTAGAGCCGCTGGTGCCTCAGCTGTGCATGTGACAGAGCTGGCTAAAGCCCTTTCATTTCCTACTGCTGATTCCATTACATTTCCCTGCGTCTGAGCGCAAACACCGTTAGCTGGACAAACACCGCTGCCTCTGCACACCAAAAGGGGGCCCCGCTCCTTCATAAAGGGCCCGCAAATAAGAAGAGGGCCAGGGCACCTCCCGGGAAATCAAACAAATAATCCGCACATTGCTTCTGATGCTCCTAGGTTGCTTATTTAACAATAAAAGTGGGGGTCACGTCACCTTTTAAACCAATCACGTATGGTCCTGGAAAGACATCACCAGCTGTCACGGGGGCAAATGTAGAAAAACTCTTCATACTCTGAGCTCTCCAGGACCCGAGAAATTAAATGAGTTACGGAGACAATAACTCTAACTGAGTTGGGGTGAGTTTAAAGTGAGTCATCCGACAGCTGGACAGCAGCGGGGTGAGGAAACAGTTGATCAGTTATGAGACTGTGAGAAGCAGGATTGCGTTTTAATAAAGATGGGGCGAGCTGCGCCGAAAAATATGATTTCTCTGCTGACCTTGAAAAGCCAACCGAATTCATTGAGAGCTCCAAACTACAGGCCCTAACAATATTACTGCGCTGAAATAATAACAGACCCTTCCAATAAATACAACCGTCCAACCGTGCGAGGTAAGAGTGAAATTTGGGAGCTTATTTCCAGCTGACAAAATCAGACGGCCAAGCAGAGTAAATATAAGCATTTTAGAGCAGTTTTTCATTTTTAATATTCCTCTCCATCTTTCCTCCTTCATTCTAATCAACATATTGCTTTGGCTCAGAGGGGGGCTGAGTCATTTATTCTTTTCTATCCTGCGTTGCTAGGTGTGTCCAGTCTGGACGTGGCTCATTAGGGCCTGAGCCGACACAGCCGGGGTGAGGAGGTTAATGTGCCGAGACATGGTGGCGAAAACCAAGTGGCTGGAAGTCTGGGAAGTGCGTGTAAGTGGGTGCACTTCTCTGGAAGTTCAGATGAGAGTCCTTAAGGGACACTTTGCCACATACCAGAGGATTCTCATCACGCTGAGGACAATCAGGATGTTGCCCTCTGAGTTTTTAAGGAGCGGCAGAGAGCACTTGATGAGACGACAGAGCATTCAGTCACTCAAACAATCAACCTGAGAGGCTCCTTCGAATGACTGGCTGCAGACACATGCAAAAAGACTTGTATGGTACAGGTCTTCCGGAGTCCTACATTTTGTAACCAGTCCAAGCTGACCTGGCTCTGATCACACCACGTACTCAGAGCTGCTTCTGCAGCATCCACTTGGATAGTGGACATATATTAAGACTAATTTGGACCTGGTCTGACTTGGTCCCCATGGTCTTGGAACCAAATGGACCTGTGAAGACCTTTACCACTCACACACACACCACACACCTTGTGTCCTTCTCAGTGGGTCACCTCCATTGTTCAGATGTGACAGGGGCTTCATGAGGCCAGTATGGTTCCCTGGTTGGAGACCTGTGCTCGCCGACTCTCTGGCCACCGGCTGCACATTAATCAGCCAATTATCAGCCCTGGCCAGCAACGTTGCTGCGCCAACCCGGCCCCGTAATCCAATCAACTTGGGGGAGTGGGTCAGGGGGTGCTCCGATTGGATAACCTGAGGCTGGGTCGCCGCGCCCATGACCTGCTTTGAATTGGTAATGATGTTAATATTCTCCATATGGCTGTGTGTGTGTGTGTGTGTGTGCGTGCATTTGTGTGTGTCCCCAAGCATGGAGCCTATCCGCAGGCTGAGCTGCACACCCCAGCGCTAATGGCCAATGCAGAGGGAGGTAAGAGCCAAAGTAGCACTATCACCCTCCCTGGGGCAAACCTCTCGACGCTGCCACTTCCAGCCCTCTTTCCAAATCCTCTTTCCCAGGCTTCAGCCGCTCTTGTTGGCTGCCGTGCAGTAGCCCTCAGCACTAAGTCCCAGGCTGAGGACCACTTTCTTTCCATCAGCCCTGCTACTTTGGCATCCACGCCTTCAGGTCCAAAGGAACTCTTGATTTGAGAGGTGATCTCAGTATAATGCAGCCACAATTTGGACTGCAGGACTGCAATGAGCAATGTTTTCCAACAAAATGAAGGGAGTAAGTTTTGACTGCGAGAAAAGCAGAAAATACGGCCTTCCTTAAAACTACAAAAAGTCAAAATAACTTCAACCTATATGAGAGAAAGAGAAAAAAGAACACCATACTTGTGTGCTTTCATTGGAGCTATATTGTGCACGGACATATTGACGCTTAACAACACAGCACTGAAATTGAAAAATTTAAATGTCTGCTTGAAAGCCTTGATTCTGCCTTCATCCCCATCCTGCAGACTCTTACCTCTCCTCTCACTCCATATGCTCCCATCTGTGAGTTGCTACATCTCCTGTAGTATTCACGCACGCACACACAAACACACACACACACACACACACACACACACACACACACACTCACCTCCTTCCCTCCCACCCCTCCAGCTGCAGCCCCAGCCGGCTCCACACAAAGGCAGGCCAAATGTATGCTAATGAGAGCCAGGCCAATGGTGGAGCCGCACTCATTTTGAGAGGAAATGGCTTTCAATAATGGCGGCCCCCGGGGGGATTTTGCACAAAGTTCAGCTCCACTTTGAAAAATGCATTCCGTTCACTGCTGTGTCTGCTCTCTCTTTCTCCTGTTCTTTCCCCCCTCAATGAGAAGAAAAAAACAAAAAACATTCCCGGAATATATCTGCGCCACCTCCACATCTTCTGTATTTATGCTGGGGGGGAGGAGTTTGGGGGACCGAGGTGTTGTGATTTATCTTTAGAGAAACATCAGAGACAAGAACACAAACGTGAGTTTGAATTTATCTGGAACTCTTCATCTGCCTTTTGTTGCTCTTGCTCTTCTGCTGAGACAAATGTGCCCAGAAGTATGCTAACTGTACCATATGCACTTCAAATGGATGGTATCCTAAGGGTCTTGGGCCTAAAAATACTTCAAAGAGGAGACGAACAGCAGTTAAATAACAATGAGAACGTTTCTTGAGGAAATGTACATGATTTGAACCTGACTTGTTATCTTCGCGCTTAATCATATAAGCCAGAGAACAGGATGGCTTCTACTACTTTACCACTAAATTATAAAACATTTGAGCTGTCGTTACATATAATCAAGGCCAATATTTCAGACAAAACCCGCTGTCATCCTGAGTAGTTTTCAGATTTTAAATCTTGTTTGTTTATGACAAATTCCCATCAAGCATTTCCCAGAGCCCAACGTGACGTCTTCAACTTGCATTGACATTAAGCAGAAGATTCTCAATTGTCTGGACTGGTTTTGATAAGTGGATTACTTCTTTTTTTTCAGTCTGTCTCCACCGCTACAGTTGGCTAATCTGTCCGTCCCTCTGCTGCTTGGTCATGTCCCTCCTTCTGTCCTCTCTCTCCCAGATTCTCAGTGTGTCCCGTCCCCCCTGAGCCTGTGCTGATGTCTGCGCTCCCTGGTGCCTGTCATATCAGGAGGGGCAATAACCCATGAAATGACTGTTCTCTTTTGCCTCACTCTCCTCCTCTCCATCCCGGTGTCCCCTCTTTTCCTCTTTCCCCTCCTCTCACTTTCGCCGCACCACACCACTCCACGCTCCACTTAGCTGTTGGGCCGCGAACATCACAAAGATGGCATTTGCTCAGCATGTGCGCGCACACACACACACACACACACACACACACACACACGAGTCAGGTAATATTCTGGTGTTGCTGTAGCACTGCTGGAAAACACATATATGGAGAACAGAAGAGGTATGACTGAGGACGTTATTAAAAATAGGAGGAACATGTGCAGTTCCATTAAACCCACACTAGGGGTTACACAGTCTTTATAAGAGCAAACCATCATCTGTGCACGTGTGTGTGTGTGTGTGTGTGTGTGTGTGTGTGTGTGTGAGTGTGTGAGAGAGAGATCCTCCTGCCTGTGCCCTGCTCTCTGGAGAGCTGAACACTCCTATTCCTGGGATGAGTAGACACTCCCAAGGCAAACACTCCAGATTTAATTATAAGCTCCAAAGAGGATTAGTCTGTGCCGTGTGTGCTTGTGTGAGTGGGGGAGACACAAAGGGAAGGAGTGGCAAGAAGTTATCCCTTCATTCCCTGCATTGACGAATAAGACCTGCGCGCACACACACACACATCCACGCAGACACAGTGGAGTGGTCTCACCTGGGTAATGTGGGGTACCGTCGGTCCACGTCTTCGTAGCGTTGCACAGGTCGAAATTCAGCTCCTCTTGGTGCCATCTGTGAGGGGACACAGGACAAGTAATGTAAGTATGTAGACCAAAAGTGTCCAAGGCTCAGTCACTCAACAGCCAAAAGACCCTTGAGCAAGGCACTGAAGTCACAGGTCCCATCACTGGGAGAGATTTGATGAAAAGAAAATGTGTTAAAAACAGATTTAAGGACTATTCAAACAGCTAAACCTTGCGGTGGAGATGACACATGTCCTCAGGCTACATGTTTAACCTCAGTAATATTTCAGTACTATGGAGATTTAACTGAGTGAATGTATTTAAAGTATTTAAACTTTAAGTATTTAAACATGTATGGGTTCGTGCACAGCCATGTGGTTTCAGTGAAACCAAAAAACAAGAGAGGGGGAAATCATGAAATGCCCCACATGTGGTAACACAAGCACATGTAACCACATGTAAGCACTGTGCCCCTCCGATGAACATTTGTGTGTACGGGTCACACAAACACATCAATTATAGTGAAAAAATTACATTTAGAGTAGGTTGTTGGCAGAGCGCTGTTCACACACACACACACACACACACACCAGGAAGTGATTGATTAAATCCACGTCAATGCTCAGGCGGATAAGTCTGGAAACACTATTTACATTGAAAAGTGACTTTGGTACACAATAGCATTTTCAGGTCACTTTCCATCCACACTGAAACACCACAGTGATAGAAACCCGGCTAAGACTCCACTTCTTTTTGTTGGCAAACAACCGGGGATTAAAGGCATCATGTGGTAGGGAGCAGGACAGTCACAGCCCGTTTACTCAGCTTGGTCTCAGCAGGATAAACCTCCACTCTGTTCTCATGAATGGTTTCATGAGTGTGAAAATGACCCAACTTAACACCTGTGGGAGGTTTTGGGGCGACGTTTTAGCGCTCTCCACCACCATCAACAAAACACCAAATGAGGGAATATCTTTTGGATGGATGGTGTATCCAGGGACTTACAGAAAGTGTTTTACTGAGCCACAAGCCTCCAGAACAGCTTTAATGCTCCTCGGCACATGTTCTCCTAACTTTCCTGGAGGGATGAAATGCTATCGTCCCTGTTTTTTTTTTTTTGGTGTGAAAAGAACTGGCTAACGTGCAGAGAAAAAGATGTGGTGTCCGATTTTGTTGCGTGAGACTGGTCATGTTGTAAGGCTACAACAACACAAGGGGGCTTAAACAACCCGTCGCTGAAGGCAAACGAAAAGGAAGGCAGAGGGTAGACAGAGAGGACAGAGCATACAGTTTCAATTATCTGTAATCTGGGTTCTGGGCTGAGTTTTTCACATACAAACACAGGCTGTTTACTTAGACATTGCATCGGTCAAACACACCATTACACCACTGCAGCTTAACTCGCACACACCAGCACGTTGGTCAAATACACAAAAGCAGCCATATGTACAATAACTGACGTGCACATGTGCACATAAACAAGCAATCACAGGTCTGGCAGTCGCACACATGGAAATCTAAAGAGGTAAACAGTGACACATTTGATCCAGGCTATCAAAGCGGTACAACCCCGCAAACCCCCACATACACAGAATTCGATAACACACACACGCTATAAAGAGAGTGTAAATGACTCCATGCAGGATAAATCTATTGCTGTGTTTTGCATGTACGTATGAGTTCAGACTCATCCTGCATGTCAACGCAGCAGCGGCGCATTACCAGATATCATTAGCATGTCTCTGTAATGTAGGGAGCTCTAATGTCTCTGAATGGGAGGCAGGACGTGAAAGCACATCAGAGCCAAGGCTGGGGCAAGGCTGCTGCTCTATCCACTAAAGTGGCTTTGTGCCTCTGTGTGTGTGTGTGTGTGTGTGTGTGTGTGTGTGTGTGTGTGTGTGGTAATATTGTGGTAGTCGGGGAAGGCGTGTGTGTCTTTGGGTGCAGGTTTAATATGATGTCGGGAAGTGCACGCTCCATCTTTGGATGGCAGTGCGTGTGTGTTAGGTAGGGGACATTATGCAAAAAGATGCATAATGTGAGGTAAAGGGGGTATTAGTCTCAGCAAGAAGCTGGGACTCAGGTGGAAGACCTTCTGTGTGTGTGTGGTGAACAAGGCATAATACATCTTCTGAGTATGAAGCAGGGGAGGGAAAAGGGAAGGAAAGAGGAAGAGAATGATGAGTAGGGGAGGAAATGTGTATTCCGATAAAATGAATGAAATTCTTTGTCCGTTGATTGTATTAACATAATAGCCTGCAGCCAAAGGTCTGGAAGATTTCTTTATTAACTAACACACACACATACACATATTATGGATGTCTGTCATATGGATGCTTTCATGCGAAAGCCCATTTCCCCAAATTAGACAGCCAGCTTTAGTGCCAGATGATGAGCCTCGAAATACTGCTGTGGTGTACACACACACACACACAGAGAAACACACGCAAGTAAACAAACACACAAAACAAGGCTCAGTCTCACCATGGCAACTAGTAAAACAGCTATATAAAATTCATCCAGGTTGGAGTGAAAATGTAGCAGTCGGACTTCTGAGGAGGCGGTCAGCGAGCAAAGAGCCTCGTCTTCACAGCTTCGGGAGGTGGAGAGCGATGACACGCACTTAGCCGTTCCCAGCACGCTGCGCAAGTTCGCGTCCTCTTCCTGAACCCTGGTGACATCACATAGAGTACTGTGTGTGTGTGTGTGTGTGTATCTGCAGTATATGTATGTGTGGGCTGTCTGTATGTGGTTATCAGTGGAAAAGTTAATGTCTTGTGCAGACAGTAGCTGACAGATTCTCTCTGGACTCTATGCCAGACCACAATACATACACATACACACACACAACAGGGAATTTCCAATTTCTCATGAGTGTCGTGGTAAAACTGGAAATCTGAAAGACTTTGTTGATGTTGGAGCTTACTGCATTTGTGTGTAATCCAAACCCAAACCGTACAATCAGCAGATCTTCAGACTGATTTTAATACTTTCTCATCAGCTGAAAGCAAATGAGCTTAACCATATCAGAACAATCTCTCTTAGAAAAAGTGTAGAATTGTGTCGAGTCATTGCGCACGCCGCAATTCACCGGCTGACAAGTGCTCTGACAGAATGCTTGGCGGGTGTGCGAGTGTGAATGAGCAGAAAGTCACTTTTCCATTTTTCCAAATTAGAAAGCCGTGCCTTGACAGTGCCAGATGATATGCATTGGAAAACACACACACACACACGCATAAACCAATCAACTCTAGCAGCACAGCTGTCGCATTCATCAGAAAGTATTGCCGGAGCTCAGGAAATGAATTTCTTGGGAGCACTTTTAGCTTTGCTGTAAATTTGCGCTGCTCATACATACAATAAACCTCAAATGAGAGTCCAAGTGCTTTGACACAATGCCTGAGCAGCGCTTTCATCCTGTGAGTGAGATGCTCAGATTTGCTTTCTCTCAAACCGCTTTGCTCCAGCATATCTTTTCAAAACGGCATAATTAGCCTCCTGTATTGCCACATATTCCTCCTTCCATCCATCCATCCTTTTCTTCCTGCCTCTATCCATCTTGGATGCTAATTAAGCATGTGTCTCAGTGTGGAGCTTTTGCCTGGCACCCCATGCCCACCTCCTGTTGGCAACCTCACCCCCACGCCCTGCATCCGACTGGCACTATTACGCAGAACCCGCCAGATAACTCCCCACCTCTCTCCCTAGGAATCACTGTGATGAGCTTCTGCTGACTCCCCCCACGGGAGGAGGGAGAACAGATAAGACAGAGAGGGAGAGAATCGAGCTGGCACAGGAGGAAAAACCCGACAGAGGAGTTGTTAAAGATGCAGCGCATGCATGGGTAGATGCAAAACAAAACCAAGCAGGACCTTGTGAGTCACAGACTCAAACTACTGCTGCCACTAGCTGTTGACAGTTGGGAGTATGAACTTGCAGAAATACAAAAAAACCACACCCATTCATGCACACACACATACAGTTCTGCATGTTTAAGTTACGCAGCATGCTGTAGAAACACCTCCAGAGTTACTATATCTCTGTTGGAGGCTTTTAGATATAGATCACTTCAATGCATTCAGAGGAATAATATAGTACAGTATATAATATCTTATATATCCTATCATCTTGTATATTATATATATCCTATATATTATATTATATAGGGTGATATAGAGTTTGGTTGGAAAACAGCTGTTGCCTGCATAGATGAAGCCTGCAGCAATGCAGCGCTTCCAACAGCATTCAGCAGCTTCATTAAAAGTTAAAAATGATTTAGACTGCATCAACACTAAGCCGACTAAACCTGAAAGCACGCCTTTTCTCTCCGTTTTGGCCCTTTTTGTAAACCAGAAAATTGCAAAAGGAGACTTTTTGTCGACTGCTTTTGTGAGCACAAATTTTAAATGGCAATTAAAAGGTATTCACTCGATACAGGTGTCATTATTCTGGATTATAAGGATGTTACTTGTTATAGTAGTGCGCTACTAACAACCATAAAATAGTGATTTAAATAATAGGTACAGCTACAATCAAATCACTAGTTTTAGTCCAAAAACAACCCTCTCTGCCTGCTCTGTGTGCTTCCTTTTCAGTCCCTTGTGTTTGTTAGGTAGCCGCTGGCCTGACTGTCTCTTAACAAAATTTTAAATATGTAATGTCCTCGTGAAATGGCCTGTTGACATAGTTACCATCTAATAGCCAACTAGATCTCAAAAGGTCAAAGCACCTCTTCCATGCTACTCGAGTCTGGCCCACTGGCACACACAATGATGCTGTATTAGGAGGCTCTCGGTGTGTGTGTGTGTGTGTGTGTGTGTGTGTGTGTCTCAAACAGGAGGCTCGCTTGTCCCCCAGCGTACACTAAACACTCCCACACCTGGACCCCGCTTACTCTGAGCTCGTTAGCAGCAGATGGTACACACACCCACACACACAGGGACCAAAGGTTACACACACTCAGACTGGAATGCAGTCTATTCTGGTAATAGGCCAATCTGCTGGTAATTGTGATCATTGTTAGTGTTTATTTAGGCCTCAGCTCTTGACCCTAGAATGAGTTTTTACGTTAACATATAGTTGGGCTCAGACTTTGACTGGATGTGTGTGTGTGTGTGCGGTTTAATCCTCCCATGTGATGATGTAACAGGTAGTGAGCAAACAATATTTAGCTCATC
This sequence comes from Gadopsis marmoratus, assembly GCA_036023855.1. Taxonomy (NCBI): domain Eukaryota; kingdom Metazoa; phylum Chordata; class Actinopteri; order Centrarchiformes; family Percichthyidae; genus Gadopsis; species Gadopsis marmoratus. The sequence continues at coordinate 16,209 of JAVQJF010071717.1, forward strand.
AGCAGCACTAGATAAGAGTTCACCATGCTCTTTGCTTACTCCCATTGTTTGCTACGGCTCCATGCAGATTACTTTGCCCGTCCGAATAAATTGACTCTGGTTTAAACTTTCAAACCGCTTACACGCAACTCTAAATATATTTGTGTTTTCGTGCGTCAGTGCCCGCACGTAAAAGAAAGTACCACACTCTCCGGGAAATGTCACTGGCTCCAAGTGGACAAACACACGCGGAGATAAAATACAAAAATATTTGATTTGTTAAAAGTGGATGGTTTATATCACTCTTCCAGATGGCAAAACTTGGAGTTGGCTCCAGTTTCATCCTGTATTCTTGATGGGGTTATTCGGATTGTAAATAGAATATTATTATATTTCATGCTAATTAAACTGCTGATCAGTGGCTTTTTAAACTTCTGTACCATCACCTGCACGTGTGCATTTTGTTAGCACATGAAGCTGTAATCAACATGCATCTTAAACCTGTTCCATGTGTGTGTGGCCGTGGGGTGCTGTTTATTTACTGGGGCTGTGTCCATGTTCCTCTCCCCCTCTCTGGGTTTGTTTGCCTCCCCACTGTGCGCTGAAATAACATCCATATACCCCTGTGAGCGCGTGCGCATGTGTGCGGCTGGTTTAATTCTTCCCTCTCCAGGTTATGAAACCCCGAAAGGTATGTCGCAGGGTGTGCGAGTAAGAGAGACAGACTTTGTGTATCTCTAACCAAGCTGTGATACAGCAGTGGCACAGAGCGGATGTTTGTGAGAGTTTGAGCCTTGATGTTGCACACGCACACAAACACACACTGCAAAATCACCAACACATCTTCAGGCTCTCCCTCCGGTTCTGTCGAGTCATGTGTCTGTGTTCTGGGATGGCACCATCTCCTCAGCTCAGGTTATTCACTCTTCCATCCGTACAGCCACAGATTTGTGGACGTGGGGGTCGACACCACCACCAGCGATGGAGGCTTTGATGAGTGAGTCCAGCGCCTCACGCCCTCCAATGGCCTGCTGCAAATGTCGTGAGGTTGATGCGTTTGACCTTCAGATACTTTGATGCAAGTCCTGCCAACTCCAGAAGCTCCGGAGTGAGCTTTAAAAAGGGTCTGTTCACCCAAAATTAATCTGCAGCGATTTGTCTGTCTAATGCACAAAAAACGGAGAAGCATCCCGATTTTTCTCACATAGGGAAGTAGTTCATTTCCTCTTTCACAGTTTGTTTCCTTGCGTTTCTTTTTCTACCTGTTGGGGAAAGACTGATTGGCAATGTGGCCCTGTATCTGCACTCACAGTGATCTAAACTCCCTCTTATTGAGCGGAGCTGTAACTTAATCTATATTATTTTCGGAGAATAAGTGAAGTGCGACCTCAACAAAGAGACAGGCGACCCTACTGAACGTCCCCTTCTTCAATTCAAATGCAGAGTGGTGACGAGCTTTGAAGTGAGAGCAGAGCGCAGGCGAGGAGGAGAATGGGAGATTTCTATCAACTTGCAGACAGATCACACTCTGCAGTTTGCCCGTAGGCCAGAGACAAGCTGTGGGGATAAAGACAGACACCAAATAAGTCCCTGTAGGCATTTGTTGGCCCAGATGGGGAGGAGGGAAGAGGAGAAAAATTAAAAAATAAAACTCCCCGCCCGGCTGCCGTGCAGCATTGGAATGAAGTGACTTAAAACAAAAAGGAGAGAGGGAGAGGAGCGTGTTGAGCCTCGGGGATGAGCTGGAGAGACAAGGACAGGAGGAGAGGAGGAGTCCGTGGCTGGAATCGCTCATTGTGACTTTGCAAACAGAAAAGCGGGAGAAAGGTGCAATACGTGTACGTGAAAACTCTCGATAGCAGTGGGCAGAAATATAATGCTGGAATGAGATGTTCACTCGTGTCTCCGTCTCCCAGGAGAGCGAGCAGGAGTTCAGCCACGTGCCCGAGTCTCAGCCTCTGTATGTTTGAAACGGGGGCAGTGGACGTGCTCCCGTGTGCGCCAATCAAACTATGGTGGAAAACAATACAGACGGTCACAAAGTAGGAAGTTACGTAGGAATCGTGAACCCACCGTCTCTGCACTCTTTAGTGATGCGGTATCAAAGTTGGAATCGGTGGCTCTTAAGATAGGAACCACTGATCTTTGAATGTTATTCTGTAATGCAAGTTGAAGAACATGCTGAGTGCAAAATACCAGGGCTATAGCCACTAAATCCCTTAAGTCATGGCAAAGACCAAGTCCAACTCCAGGAAGTTTTGATATTAAGTTAGGAGTCCAGACAAGTCAAGACTGAGACAAAAAAAAACTCCTATCACGACCAAAAAAAAAAAAAAAAACACAACCGTGACAACTTTTCTATTCGTCACACTGTTGCTTGGTGTCAGGAAATTTCACTTGTTTCAAAAACAAAATCAATTTGTTATCAGAATATTCATGAGGCAGCATTTCCTGATAATGTTCTGGAATTATGGAACGTTTCAAGGTGATCGGCACAAAGAAACTATTCAATTTGCATTGCAAAACATGGATTTATCTCACCTCACTGGCAAAATAACTTTCCCTAAAAAGATCTTGCAGGACTGAAAATTTGACTAAATGGGCTTGTAAGGAGGAACAATCTTTGCAGCAGTACCTTCATTTTATAATCACCACCTCAACCCCTGACATTAACAGAGAACGGTCTCCTGTGAGCTCTAAACTCCTGCCTTATTTCTCCTCTATCATTTCCCCCCTGTTCAGACGGCTCTCCAGTAGCTGGTCACAGTAGCTTGTTCAGAGTAATTCTGGGGTGTATGATCCAAACGCTAACATGTGGTGGGGCCGGTGTAATTATACGGGCCAGAATAGCACTGAGCCCGGTCCTGAGAGTCAGGACCAACGGGCAGCCTTTAATCAGAGCAGGCCTGGACCGCTGCACAGGGCGAAGTTGGCCAGGGAGTGTGTGTGACAAAAAGTCTAGGGTGTGTGCTTTTTGCATTTGAGCGTTGAGCGAGGGTGATCTCAGAGGGGGTCATGAGGAAACCAGGATCAGGAGACTGCATTTCTTGTAATTACTGAATTGTGGGATTTTCTTTAAAAAGTTTGTGCGTGTGTGTTTGTGTGTGTGTGAGCTGCCAGCATGGATTTGGCTGGAGCCTCCTACAGAGAAATGAACTCTGAAAACAGCTTGAGTTTGGCCAAAGCTGAGGTTTGCATCCCTTTGATGGTGACTGAGTGTGTGTGTGTGTGTGTGTACATGTTGCATTTCCATGGCTGATGGTGGATTGTGTGTTTTTATGTGTTTGCGGTATGTTACCTCTTAAAAGTCTGTTATAAAATGTGTGTGTGAGCGGGAGTTCATACTTGTGCGTAACATTTTGTGTTCATGCTCATTTCTATGTGCTTGTGTATGCATGTGCACATGTTTGCACGTGTGTGTGTGTGTGTAAGAGAGGAAAAAAGTGAGAGACAGAAAGAGAGAGATATGTTGAGTGATGAGTTCAGTTTCCTCATTAAAATAGTGCAGGTGCATCAGTAAAACATCACATCTCCACACACACACACACACACACACACACACACACACACAGGGCATATGCTAACCTGATTAACACTAACATTAGACTAACATTAGTGCAGCCTCCTTCAGAGAAACACCCCCGGACCAGCTGCTCGCTCTCTTTCCTCCATATGCACAAACTAGCATCTCGGCCTCCCACGCTCCTCTTTCTCCGATTCATCTGCTTTTAGAAAATCAACATTTTTAACAGTTTATTTGAAAAAGTTTCTAATTAACTGGACAGCGCACAGAGAGAGAGAGAGAGAGAGATGTGTTACATAGCTAGTCCCCTGTTCTGGTGAGTAAGGGTGACTTCCCTCGCCATCAATTTATTACTCCAACCGCTACTACAAAGCCGTTTCTGACGTCTCCTCAGAGGAGCACAGAACATGTATTTTGCAAATCAAACATGTGTTCTGCAGCATTTCAGCTGAACTGTAAGTATTAGAGCATCCCTAATCGTCGATGGGAAATCTCCTTTTCTTTTGGCCCCTTAGGTACAGATTTAACATCATGCTCAAGGGCGTACACTAACCGCTGACACCACCTGAGCTGCTTTCTACCACCTGAAGCCATGACTTCTTCCTCTTCCTCCACCACTCCATTCCTTCGGTCGGTTATGCCAATGCCTCCATGTCTGTCAGTAGCTCCGTCCCGTCTGTCTCCTCCTCTCCCCTGTTAGATGTGCAATTTCTAATCCTGCCCATCTTCCCCCTAAGGCGCCTCTTTAAGTCTTATTTGCCTCGACTCTGCTCTGTTGTTTTGTCATGTTTCTCTCTCTTTTATTTCCCCCATTTCTCATAAACACATGCTGTCTGCTCTCTTCCTGCCCCTTCCCTGTTTCCCATTCCCCTCGTATTCTCTCCCTCCTTTACTTGCTCCCCTCACTCTTCTCTCTCCCACGTCTCTCCCGTGGGATCCCCCCAATCTCGTCTTTATAAGCAGCTTTCTGCTGGGCTACACCATTTTCGTGGCAGCTTCCCCAACAGTAGGCACACAGCGAGGACTAGCCTGCCAGCGCATCCATTACACCCATGCATCGTGTGAGTGTGTGTCCTCGGTGAGTGAGCTTGGATAGTTCACAGCAGAAGGTGTGCGGTTCAGAGCAGGCACTTGTCAGGTGAAAGCAGTGATGGCGAGTCACTAGGGCACAGTGGGGACCAATGAAGCACACCAGTAGCAAAGCTAAATATCAATATCCAGCCACAAGGCTCACGTTTTGAAGCGTGTTACCACCACATTTGGAAATCTGATGTTGATAATAACTTTCTGACTTTGTCTCTTTTTTCTTTCAAAAACTGCGCTTTTAGATCTGTGCACAGCTCACAGATGAATATGTGTGCACTCATTAGGACTGTGGGCGCAAAACCCCATCGGGAGCTTTTGCCTGTGGGCATGAATCACACCACACAGATCACCAGTGACTGTATATGTATGTGTGTGTGTGTGTGTGTGCGTAGGCCATCTATCACCGTGACAAGCCAGTCCGTGTTTACTTAATGATGTGGGGGGGTTATTTATGAAGTGATGGCCGACGTGTGGGAGGGAGAGAAAAAGTGAGAGAGGGGGAGAGACTGAGACAGCCTGAGGATGTGACATTAAAATATCATCAAGGTGATGGATGTCCACACACACACAACATTAGAGAGAAGTACAAAAAACAGCTGCGCAACGGATGACAAGTCGTATCTGGACTCGTGTGAGCGTTTCTCTGCGTGTGTCTTATAATGACTGAGTGTGTAGTTGTCGTGTGTGATTTTCGGTGACTTCCGTGTTCATTGTCACATGTGCTGCCACTGTTGTTTACGATTCACAGGGTAATGAGTTGAAAATAAGATGCACGAGTTTGTGTGTGTGTGTGTGTGTCTCTTTGCTACACTGGGTAAATAAGATTCTGGTTCACTGTAGCATCATTTCATGCATAACATGGTCAGCTGATGCACATAAAGTACATTTACATCGTCATAAACAGATCACAGACATGCAATCAGGACTGGAGCAGACACACAGACACAGTGTGTTGGATGTACAGCTGCGTCAGCGAGAGGAGGTGAATAAGTGATCCTGGTCAGTGCGTCTGCTGGATGAAAAGTAGTGAACTTGTTTACTTGGTGTCTTGTGTTACACTGTGTTCTGTATGTTCTGTAAGTACCTATCATCATCATCATCAGAGCTGATGGTGAATCTGCTGGATCCACTCAACACACTGACACATATACAGCAATCCAGCAGGACCCTACCAGACCTGATCAGACCCCTGAAGATCTGTATTCTGCAAGTGTTTTGTCAAATTTGAGAAAATAATCTCAGTTTTAACTTGGGGACAAATAATGTATTCAGCATCAGAAAACAGGGTGTGAACTTTACCAGGCAGGGAGGATCTATTAAAAACATGCTACTGGTTGCATTATGGAAATGCAGGATCCAGCATTTATGGAGCGTCACCAATACAAGGGACTAAACACAGGATATCTCGGCCTCTGCTGTGTCGCTTTTGATCATTCTTTTTTTATTCTGTCTCACTTACAAGAGACCCCGTAACTTTAAGGAAGCACAATCCTAAATCACTCAAGTATCCCTTTAAAAAGGTGACAGATGACAGAGAAAAAAAAAAACAAAAAACATATCAAGATCAGTCTCTAGTCTAACAATGTGGTGTCTCATGTAAAAAGTTATTCCATAGAACAAAGAAGTCTATAAAAAGAAACCGCTCATGTACTTTTGTGGCTTAATTGGCCATGAAGACATTACAGAGGCCTATCATTAGCATATAGAGAAAATAGACAGTGTGATTGTCATAATTACAAGTGTGACCTATCCACAGACAGGGAACATGGGGGAAGGGTCAAATTAGAGACAGATAGACAGAGTCACGCAGCGAGAGGGGATGGAGGAGAGAAATGAGGAAGGGACATGAAGTCCTTTTTGAAGACGTAGCTGCGCACGCACACACACACACACACACTGTGTGGCTCGCCACACGCACTCCACCTCCAGATCATGTAGACAGATGACCGCCGAAAGAATAAACAGAGACATGAATAGATATTGTAACCACAGTCTTTTTATCCCTTCTTTTGTTTATGTCAGCTTAGGTTAGTGCGTTACCCAGGATCCTCTAGCCCAGGAGAGCAAACGTAGACACACACACACACTCATCTTCTCTTTAAAACACAAATAAACCAGTCAGAGAGGGAGAATGGTGCTCATGGCCTTATGAGGAGAGCTTCGAAAGCCTTTTTAACCATTCATGGCTACAGAAAATGGCTGAGCATAAAAGAGCAGCACGGCACGGTGGCGGCAGCCGCGGAGGCGGCAGCTAAAAGGCTGATCACACAAGGCCGAAGCAAGCGCAGCGCTCAAGTGGACTGCATTTATGCTCTTGTCATACCACACGGAGAGAGAAAATAGATAAATGCGTGTGGAGTAACGTCCTGGCGAATGGAAACGTGTGCTCGTTTAACTCCGCTTTGTCAGCAACCATCAACAGAAACACAACAGCACTCAATTACATCTTATTTTAGACTCATTCAAATATGTATTTATCTACAAACTGAGGACAGTTCTGTTCTATTATGTCTGCTAAGAACATACTGGGAATATTTAGATCAGCTTGAAATGCAAGGCTCTTCGGAGATTGATTCAAATGCTTGTTTTGTTTGTTGAATCCACTGTGCTGTATGTGCATCATGTGCTTCTGTCCATGTCCTCGGTAGAGATAGAGGACTCTCTGTAAGACACTAACCCAGCTGACATAAACAGCAACGAGGACAAACACAAAGACTGTGGCAAGACAATCTATTCATGTCTATGCTTGTTCTTTTGGTGGTCATCTCCTATGTGTGTGTGTAGACAGCAGACACTAGAACTACAACAGCAATCTAAATATGATCTTAGTGTGTCTGTACTGCGTCAAATGACGCTTTTAATTATATATATTTAAATTATATGAAGGAATAACAAATTTCATCATAATATGTTATTCGCTGGGATTATTTGCATTTATGCAGAAAATATAGTTTCAGTATTTCATTCAATTGGACGTTTATGAATCTAAATGGCTTTGTTGTGTCAACCTTAATGTGCATTAAATGTCATTCACTTGGCAGATGCTTTTGTCCACAAAGTCAAAGGTTTGAAGCATTTTTAGTTTGTTACAATTGTAAATATTCTTTCACGATCATGTTGTGTTCCAATACAACATTCCATTATCATCTTTTCTCTGTTTCCTTGTACCCAATATGACTTCCCAGATGTTTTACTGTTTCTCTCACTACGTGTGTGTGTGTGTGTGTGTGTGTGTGTGTGTGTGTGTGTGAGATAGTGAGTGGGGTGTTTCATTATCGGGCTCCTCATGGGAGGAACCCCCACTGCTGGTTTCTACCGTGGACACCGCTGTCGTTTTTTGGGCTGAAAAATAACAGATCAGATCAGATCAGAGGTTGCTCCTCACGCTCGCTGCGCTTTAATTGCATCAGAGCTTCGGCACCGACTGAGTCACGGTGAACCGGGGCAGAAAACACGTGCTGCACCGGGATGTGAGTCTCAAAGAAAGCGCCTGATGAAGACTGGTTTGCAGGGCTTCATTGCTCAATAATCAGAGACAACAATAAGCAAGAGGCAGGTTGTTTCAGGTGATTGGGTAACGGCGATGCTGTCAGTAAATCTATCCCACATTTCCCAGATGCCGCCGCTTCTCTCTTTGCTCAGTTGTGTCATTTAATGAAAAAGAAATCTTTCTCTGAGGAAATGCCCCCGCAAATCGCTGCGGCCATATTCAGTGATTCTGATACGGATCAATGTGTGATTTTCTGCATCCTTCGGCTCGCTATTAACAAAAGGATCCCATTTTAAAATGGCTGATAAATGGCTAATTATTTCCATGGCGAGTATGCCGAGTTCGGTGAGTGTACGGAGGTAAATTAAATGATTCCTCAGGCTGGATCAATACAGGTTCAGGGACATTTAGCTGTGCAGCTTGGTTAGGAGAGGCAACTACAGTGAGAGACTTCAGGCAATTGTTGTTCTTGCCAAAATAAGAAAGAGCAAGAAGAGGGGCCGAGGGAGGAGGAGGACAACAATATCAGACAGGGAAAAATGGAAAAGCAACAGGAGTAGAAAGAGAGAGAAGGTTGTGGTATAGAGCTAAAGGAAAGGGTGGATGGAAATGTCACCGGTCTAATGGATCTCTCCATAAACTAAATGAGGAGGAAAGCGGGTGCCGCCTCAGTGGCACATAGCACCTCCAAATGTTAACAAGAGAGCTGAAAATAGCCTGAGAAAGGCACAGGGGAAAACAGGCTGAGCTCACAGGAACACTGGAGTGCTCTGGAGACAGTACACATGCACTTCTATTGCCTTCATTTAACATTTCAGTGCGGGTCTGTGTCTCACTATAGAACATGTCATTTGGTTGTTAATGCATGCTGAGGGCAAGAAACAAAAAAGCTCTTATCTCTTATATATTAAACGTATGTGCTGGTACCAAAAACTGGCCGCCACTTCTGGGCTACACACCCACAGGCATGCACACTCACCCGGTTTGGGTCGTGCTCCAGGACTCTGCGTCGTGCCGTGTCCAGCTCCTCGTAGCCTGGAGCGGCTTGGCCCTGCTGGTACTCCCTACGCAGCCCCGGGAGACGCTGATCACTGCGGAGAAGACGGAGAGTGAGGTGTAAATAATGTTGGCGTTTTCTAAATCTCAAAGATTTAGGTAGACAAGGACCTAACCGGGTTGTTAAGAGATAAACAGCGTCATTTTCACAAGAGCTGAGAACTACAAGTGAAGAAAAAGCCAGGTAGGACATGATACATTCACCTTCATTCTTTGTTAAATCCACGGTATTCTTTAGCTTTGCAGTGACAACCCCTTGACAGGGCAGGAAGACTGACAGGCAGACAGATAATATCCACAAAGTACTGCCTCTGAGAAGACATCAGTGTCTGAAGTGAACTTTCTACAGCTGCCAGAGAAAACCGAACAACAGAAAACTCTAAAAAAAAACATTTGATGGATGTGCCTTTTCGCTTAAAAGTCACTTAGACCAATGCAGCGCTCTCCTCAACTAAACTACAGACAGACACATTGACAAGTCAACACCCAAATGCTCTGGCTGAACCTCACCTTTGCAGAAATGACGAAAGGGCCGAAAAAGAAGACTATCTCGGCAACGGGGGGGAAAAATAAAAAAAAAAAAGGGAAGGAAAAAGGTGCCGCCGACTGCCAGTGAGGAGATAAGAACTCAGGACAGAATGGGGACAAAACTTAAAGAGAAACATCATCATGCTCACTGGACCTTAATGCAAGATAAAGCTACACACACACGGGAGTACAGAGCTGAGTGCACATAAACAACGACATGGATGCACACGTTGACACACACAAAAGGCAACAGACACAAATCGTGCGTCTGAGTGAGCACAATCCTTCAGGATGTGCTACCAAAATATGACACAGTGCTGACGTTTATCTGCATTTACGGGCTGAATTGGAAACAGGTATCTAATATTGACACTGATACGCTGTTCCTTTGCTATTTCACTGAAAGAAAGAGAAAATGTAATACACAGCTAACTTTCCACCCTTCCTCCGCATCCGTAAACCTCCAAAAGCCCATTCACAGCTGCACACAAGAAAACGCCTTTGTCCGACACATAAACCACAGCCGACATCAAACAGCCGTCTCACATTCTAATGGTCTGACCTCCAGGCAGATATTGACCAAAACGGAGCGAAGGAGCGAGAGACAGTGAGCAGAAAAAGAGGTTCATTAGTGAAGTACGCAGTTTACATGTTTAAGTCTCTCTTGTGATCCTGCCTTTAATTAGAAAGTCTGTCTGAGACTCTGAGTGTGTGTTTTGTGTGCGCGACGACAACCTCAGGAACGTATGAAAGTGTGCGTTTCTGCGTTAATCCTTGCAATTTGGCATGCTGCGTATACGTACCCTGATTTAATGCAGCTTCTATCCAACCCAGTGGGGACAGAAGGCTGATTCATGCACACTTCTGTGCCAGTATGTTGATGTGCAAAGTGTTGCTACCACTCAAACGTGTTTTGTGTGTGTGTGTACACCTCAATGCTGTCGACGCTCAGGACACCAAACTTTCCAAATGTTTCCGTGCTGCTGTGAGACGCCAGCGCAGGCGCCTCTGTTTTATAAAGACGAATATGTGAGGCAGCACTGTGCTAATTGTTGCTTCTTGAGAATGGTTTAATGGTTGATTCCAACACGCAGCTAATCAATACTAATCTCTGTCCCCCCCCCCCCTCCCAAGTGCTGCGTCCTGCAGACAGCCTTGCTGTTAAGATATTCACACTTAATCTCTTGTATTATTTATTTATTCACTTATTACTTGCTTTTTTATTACTCTTACTTACCCTCTGGCGTGCACCAGCCCCACAAACAAACAAACAAACAAACAAACAAACAAACGGACCCTCAAGAGAACGGATGCACAGAGCCAAGTTGAGATTTGTTTTCACGCCACCCCTCTTCTACCGAACCCATTAGCCAATCCCTGGGCCCGTAATTAGGGCTGCCATTTTGATTGAGCGCGCGTGTCGCTCTCCAAATGAAACAACGCTGTAATTATCTCATTATGCCGCGGCCTCCATCACTGACAACGCCAAATATTATCATATTAATGGCCTGAAGACTGAGGCTGATTGTGGATAAAACATTTGGGGGGGGGGGTTTGTTGAGTAACAATTTGATGGGTTGACAATTCAGCAGACTACTTGCCAAACAGTGACAGAGGAGGCAGAGAGGATCACATGAGTGTGTGTGTATACGTCTGTATATCATTGTTGCGTCAAGTAGAGAACCAACACTGGGGCAGGGAATAGTCGAGATATGCTACAGAAGCTACAGCTTCAGTTTATTATATCATATATATATATATATATGTCATCATTCCTATTGGTAATAACACTGTACTCATCAAGTTAATTACTGAGATGTTGAACATGGTAAAATCTCTACAAATACCGAATAAAGCTGCATTTGGGGTCGTTCTAAACCAAAATAATTCCTCTGTATTGATTTTAGGTTCCTATATGTGATGTATGGAGGCCTTCTACGTTCGTAAGGGCATCAACCTGAGTGTCCGACATGTAAGCAGGCTACAGCTAATCATTAAAGTCTTAGTTTGCTGTATTAGCTCAACCACAGAAATTGATAGCACTTAAGTCAGTATCTCACTATGCAGGTTGATCTGAGAGAAGAAAAACTGGAGGAGGGTGGAGACCGAAGGAAGAGAGCGAGACGATGAGACACGGGAGCAGGAAATGAAAGATGCATCAGCAGACAGAATGAGAGCAAAATACAAAGAGATGGAAACTTGGAAAAGAGTGAAAGAAAGAGCAAGGGAGCTGGAGTGGAAACACAAGCGTCTGCTGTATGAAAGCGAGCGAGTGAGAAAAGCAACCATCCTGCGGTGTTAGCCGGTGTGGGGGCAGACTAATTAGGAAGTGTGCGCCACCGCCGGATGGTTTGGTGACTTCTTCTTGCTGTGGTCAGCTGATTTAAACACATCGCACTTCAGGGAAAAAAAAAACTCAGGCAGACAGGCTTTTTCTTTGCTGGAGGTAATTACACATCAAAGTGTACGGTCAATGTTTGGTTTCCTGGTGCAGTAATGGGAATAGAGTCTGACAGAGGAAGCGATGGGAAAACAAAAAAGGTTTTCACTGTTTTTACACCCCCCTCCCCACCCAGAACAAAAGAAGAAATATATCTTTTTATCCTCAGTCTGAGCTCTAGTCTGTTATCAGTTATGAGTCTCTGATTCTCAGTTGGCTTTACGAAGGGCTACTATGGCACACATGAACCTAACAGAAGCAGAATATGTCTTATAATGGTAATAACAGAGATCTACCCCTAAATGGGTCCCACGATAAATCCAAGGGGTCATAGATAATCGATGGAACGTGGAATAGAAAAACATTTCTCACCCTCTGCATCTTTATGGTCTTGAAAGGGAAAGTCACATATTTGTTATAAACACAAAATGATCTTTATCTTTTCTCACTACATTTATTTTGACCTGCTCAAGTGAAACAGGCTGAGAAGAAAAAGTCACACTTTGGTTTAAGTGATCATAACTCAAGACATTGCTTACATTTTTAGACGGCAACGAGCCAAAAAAGATGGAGCCACTGCCTCATTGAACACGGTGAAACCCCAGCATCTAATACGGCCGACACATTACTCATCATGTATCGGTTTTCTGTTATTAGACAATAACACAGCCATAAAAATGAAACCTGATTCACTCACAGTCTGACACGAGCTTCCAGTAATGTCACGTCTGTGTAACGTGAATAAAAGAAAAGCTGGAAGCTGCCTGAATGCAAAAAGGAAACACCCTAATTGCTCAGATAGAGCTCCAATAAGAGGCGGTTTAAAGGCATAGAAGACAAAAAATGACTTAATATGCAGTCTACAGTAATGATGTGCTGTTTTCAAGGGAACAACATATCCTTTCTCTTTGAGCTCTTCCCCAGGCAGGTGCTGCCTGACAGCTAAACCCACAACAGAAAACAACAGCATGTATTTTCTTACAGAAGTCAGTTTCTGCATCTGCCTTAATGGGAAGCCTCCTTATATAATGTCAGGCCTGCACTTCTCTCACGTTTTTTCTCTGTCTATAGGGGAATAAACCTGTGTCTGCAGTGTTGCACCAAAATGGCGGGGAGGAAAAGGAAACGGGGAAGGAAACAGACGCTTCTCGGGACTTTTAAAACGGCACCAACAAATCTACATCCATAAGACCTTGTAGCTCTTTTCAAAAAAGATTCCGCAATTAGTCAGGCCCGCCTAGAGCGGTTTGAGAATTGGACTTTGTCACAGTGTCAGGTAAACTTGGAGGTATGTATTCCTCGTGCCACTGCTTGAACAATGGTAGAAATGTGGGAGCATGCTCATTGATGTGTCATTTACTTGTCTTGGCTTACAAGCTCACCTTCATCTTCCTTTTCTTAGCACAATGGTGCATTTCACAACACACCTCTCACTCTCTCTCTCGTGTCTTTACATCTCTCCTCTTTGGCCTCCCTCGTCTTCTCACTCCTCTTTCATCTCATCTCCCCGTTTCTTGCTCCAGCTACAAAGAGTGCCTTCTGGCTAATAAAATTTGACAAGCATAGCTAACCTTTTTTCTCCACAGGTCAGCCTCTAGCATAGCTCTAATCAAATGTGACGCCCATCACGGCACACACCTGCCATTGAAGGCCTAATGAAAATGTCCGACAGTAAATTAGGGAGACAGTGCTGGGAGTCCACTGTTGAGTGTCTTGTCAGGAAGGGAGGCTGGCGGGGGGGGGCACTAGCATGTCTTACTTGTTAAAACTTCACAAACACACGCAAAGGCATGCACACTTACCTTCAAAAACATTTTTGATAAAGCTACATTGGTATTAAGGATATCACAAGCGCACGCCATGTCCCACATGTTTAATGAGCACAATCCTTCCTCTGCATCAGTAAAACTGTGTAATGTAAAAGCAGAAATGTTGTTCCCTTGGAAACAATAAAAATTCAGCACCTTACAGCTATAAAAGGACTGCTTTGTAGGAACATAAGGTACTCTGAAATACAAAAATATAAAACCACAGCCCGTAAGTAAAGCTTACACCAATGATTTTGTGCAGTGGTAAACTCACCGGACCACACACGGCATTGTTGCTAGGTTACGCCGGGCTTCCTTGCAGAAACATGACATGTGGGTGGCTGCGTGCGCGTCTATTCCTGACCATGTGTGTATACCTGTGCGTGTCTGTCTGCAATGAAAGGCACGGGGGGGTTCCAGCCTCGCGGCTGGCTGCACGTGTTTTAACAGATGCGCCGACTTTGTGAACGGGCGGCGCGGAAATAGCTGGCAACGAGGGTGCACGCCTGGAGTGTGGATGGGTGATGTGAATGGGTGTGACCACAGAACACATCTGGGGCCAGGTAATGTATTAAAAACTGAAAATTCTGCTTTATTGGGTAATAGTTTTACTGCTCACTTCCTGACTTCCCAACGCTGATTGTGGCAAAAAACTATGGAACTATGGCACAGAGGAATAAGCAATGTCAGGCCTTGGCTACACAGCCAATTTAATTTAATTATTTGAATTTCTAAAAACCAACATGTGCAGTATGAGCACTCTCTCACAACGTTATTAGAAATGTCTTTGTCTCTGGAGACCCAAGCAAGCCAAAGAAGGCCCCTCATCCATCATGCTAATGCTAAAGAGGACCTAATATACATTATGAGCAAAAAAAAAAAAAAAAAAGGGAGGGAGGGAGAACGGACAAGTGACACACCAAGAGCGTAAGAGAGGAAAGAGAAAGTGAGGGAGAAAGGGAGAAGAGGGAGAAAACAAGCTGGTAATGAAGTACCCACCACTAGTGGATGAGAGCTAAAGTGGTCTAACAGATCTGTCAGGCTGCTAGACTGTAGCTAATTATCCCTCCTCCTCTTTTGTCTGCAGCCTCTCCTCTGTCACTTCTTCCCTCTCGAATTTACTCTGCCTATCCAGCACGTCTTCCCTCTCTCCATTTTGGCTCTTTCCTCCCTCTTTCTCTACACTCTTCTCCTGCTTTCTCTTGTCTCCGTCCCTCCGTCTGTCACTTGTTCCCATTCCCATCTGTCTCCTTTCCATGTCCAAACCCCTCTCCCTCTCTCTCTGCATCCTTTCTTCTTCTGGATGAGATTGGGTGTCTGGGGCTTAGTTTTTGATTTGCAAGTCAATAGTAATTTCTGTCAGAGAGTTTAAGAAGAGGGAAGTTTTAATGTGGCCTGTACTATTTCATATACGGGAAGCGACAAATTTGCATTAGAATCCTCTAGATTTTCTCCTTTTTCTCTCTCACATACAAAACTGGCTGCAAGATAAACTCGGAGGTTTCAAAACCTTCAGCGGTAATAATAAATAATATGGAAGGAATGACAACACTGATAAGCAGTGTACTCCTGCAAGCATAAACCCTTCTCTTACACTGACAGTGGGCTGCTCTGACACCTACAGTATACTAAATAATACACTTCCTTATTTGCACATGGTTGTAGGTCTATTCATGCCATAAAATATTAAAAATGATAACTTTATTGACCTAATGTATAACACACAACAATTTGAAAGGTGTAAGGGAAAACCAAACCCCAGCACATTCAAATTTAAGATCCAACAATGGCTATGCCGACTCAACGAAGTCACCTGACCTCATGTGCGGCAGTGCGGGCCCGGCAGAGCATCAGCGGTGAAGAAGATGTCCGTCTGACTTGAGATTAACAGCAAAGAATTACACTAAATACACACCAATATGCACTAAATATTACAAATGATGGCTTAACTCAAGTTTATTAATTCACTTTTAGTCTCCTGAAATTTGGGGCCAATGTCTAAAAAGGACTGCAGTTCTTTCATCTTTATCTGATGTGGATCCTAACACCCTTTGATTAAAGCTGAGAGTTATCACTTCCTACACTCAGTTATTCTATCATTTTAAAACCAATGTGTTAGAGTACAGAGCCAACGCAATACAAATGTATCACTGTCCTACCTCTATCTAACTTCACTGTGCATGCATTCATATGTATTATTCATCATAGGCCTCAGATTGTCTTGAGTAAATCCAGTCATATTCATTTATGCGTATCTGTATCAAGAGCTGGCCACCGGTGAGTGTATCTGCTGAGCGCACATTACAGTGCCAAGTGTGAACAGACAAGGATGCAGCTGGTGGCCTGAGAAGTGTGGCGGCTTGAAATTCAAACAACATTAAACTGAAGAGAGGGCCGAGCGGGGGCAACCTTGTGCTTTCATATATATATATATGTATATGTGTGTGTGTGTGAACACACATCAGTATGGGTGTGGGTAAGACAATGAGACAAAGGGAAAGAGGGTATATTTCTGGTAGAGCTCTATGCTCTAAAAATGTAATAATCAAGTATAAATGATCATTGTGTTTTTAGATATTTTAAACATTTACAGAGGTCAAAATGGTCGCAAAGCATAACAGACAAGTTACATAACTCATGCATGGCATTACTGTATAACTGTGTGTGTGCATATATGACTGTAACTACAGTGTAAGGATGGATTCATGTTTTTTTCATCTTCCAGTTTGGCAGAGCACGAATGCAGATATGTGCAAATACCCCCTCACTCGTGTTGGTCAAGCCATGGTCCGTGACCTTGTGTGCACACACACACAT
The DNA here is from genome assembly GCA_036023855.1 of Gadopsis marmoratus. Classification (NCBI taxonomy): domain Eukaryota; kingdom Metazoa; phylum Chordata; class Actinopteri; order Centrarchiformes; family Percichthyidae; genus Gadopsis; species Gadopsis marmoratus. Next base: position 32,936 of record JAVQJF010071717.1, read on the forward strand.
CTTTGTGTATCTACCCAGAGCTGCAGATGCAAATGCTGCACACGCATTTGAAAAACAAACACATACTGTATGTATTACAATACTTGTGAGGTAAAAATCAGGAGAGAAACAGCAGAAGGTGGGTCCTTGAAAGTATGGAAAAAAAACGTAAATGATCATGCCTTGTTCCCAAGCCCATCCCTCCCCTCTCTCACCTGTCTGCCTGTGTTTGATGCTGGGGTCTGGGCTTGTTGACCTTGGCGTAAAGCCCATCCACGTCCTCGAGGGAGGACTGAGGCAGATTAGGCCCCCCTATTAGTGCTGCAGGGGAGGGCGTGCGGCTGATAAAGGACCGGGGCGAGGGCGGCTGGCGGAAGTTGCCGATGCGGGCGTAGTTGGGGTCGCTGTCGTCGTCTTCCAGGTCATGGAGGGAGGCTGGGTCGGGGGTGAGGTGGCCAGAGGGGACCTCAGCGTAACGTGGCTCGTAGCTGTCAGACAGGAGGGGAGGAGGCAGTTACTCAAAGCAAATACACGCACTCTTCACTCTCTCTTTAGTCCTGCACCTCGGAGTCTGGTGGTATGATAGACAGCTGTGCTGCACATTCAACTGAGCAGTTGTTTTGGAGGATCAGGTGGGTGCATGTTGCTGCATCAGGATGATCCACAACTTGTCAGGTAAGGTGTCAATCACAGGCCTTTCCTACACTGATAAATGCTCTTCTGTGATTGTGTGAACTTTCTGGCTCCTTCAGCATGTTCCTGTGTTGTAAACATCTCTCTTTTGACACTCTAAACTGTGAAAAGAACAACACAGAGACACATTCCACCCAGGTCTGACTCATACCCATCTCTGTTGTCATGGATCCTGTCCAGCTCCTCTTCACTTAGGGCCTCCAGTTTGCCTTTGGAGGCTTTGGCAGGATCTTTGCTCTTGTCGTCTTTCTTCTTACCAAACCTGGGCAAAACAAGAAGGGGACACAGATGCAACAAGGTGAGATTTAAATGACCTGAATGGTTCTGTGATACGGTAAATTGTGTGAGTTATGCCCGCAACTTCCTGTTCATCTTTATAATCTTAAAACCGCAGGGTGGACAACACTTCTGGCTGCCAAACGTACTTATATTTTGGAGGCACGGTTTATGTGCTTTAATAGGATCTTTTTGGAGTCTTTTATGATGAAACAACAAACTTCACACAGGCAACAGAGCTTGCATGAGTTGATGAAAGGCTCTCCAACACCAAACAACACACACACTCCACCTTGCATCACATTTCCAAATGTTCACACACATGCACACTGCTAGACAAACTCATTCGTACTCCCGTGTGTTCAGGGGTGGCTTTGCCGGGAAAAAGACTGCTTAATGATAGATATGGTTATAATGTCACAGTAGGCACTGATAATCCACAGCGTGAGTACGTCTGTGTGTGTGTGTGGGCACATGAAAAAGGGGTACCGTTGTCAAGCAGCATAAGGAACATGAATATTTTAACATTTTGTCCAATAAAGCAGCAGTTGCACCACGGTGTCTTCTGTTTTTCTTATCAACTTTGCCATTACGACCATCATCATCGTTATCGTTCTGCGGCGCTTATTCTCTCATTTTACAGGCAAAATATACTTGTCACCTCTGTTCCAGTTATAATGAAGCTCTGCTTCACACTTTCAAGAAATTAGCCAAGCCTTTTTGCCGTTTTGTCATATTCTTTTATCTCTCCTTCATATCATCTTTCTCACCATGCCCGCCACCCTCTCTCTCTCGCCTCCCCCGTCTCACTCGCCAACCTGCTTCTCTTTTCCCTCTCGCCCTCTCCTTTCCTCCGATCTCCTGCTGAGCCAATCCTAATGTCTGTGTTTATCTCATTAACAGCGAGGCACTTCTCATTACTGCTACAGGCAGATACGTGGCCCGAATGGTAACCTGCTGGCCCGGCCGAGAGCAGCACGCAGCATCAAAGCCGCAGTGAAACCTGGACAGGGATGGCGTGGTGGCCTGGCACAGTCCTGCAAACCAATTAGTGTTGTTTTTAGCTAATCTACTCACTTCACTTACACCCGTGTGTGTTAATGTTGCCAACAGCGAGGCAGGGACTCACATTGCTCGTGTTTTGCTGTGAAGAAGGCACAGAGAGGTGACCAGTCAAACAATCTTCTTTTTGTACAGTTAACAGTCACTTTATGTTTGTATGTTCTTTGTGGCCCCATGCAAGCAGTTTCCTGTTAGTTTTGCTGCGCCTGTTAGGGCGACTCTGCCTCTGTGTGACGCTCAACGAAACACCCACATGAATTGTTTTCTACACCACGCTATCTCCCTCCCCTTCATTCCAGAAAATGTTATCACAGTCGCTCCCGGGAGACGCACATTCTGGCTACAATACCAGGACTACTACTTCAGTCCGTATGATCTGTATGTGGACACACAATTCTCAGCATAGCAGATAGATCTAATCAGCTGAAATAACATAAATAACTCCTGCAGGATGGAAGTATTACTGGTAAACTGACATTGATGCGTCAAATAGGTGGAGTGCCCCTCTAAGCAAAAACTGGCATCCATTACAGTTGTTCACCCTGATCTTTGAGCCATTTTAGGAAGTTTAAATCCGTCACCTGAGACATCCTTGCTTAATTTTTTTTTTTCTTCAGGTGTTGTCACTGGTACTAAGCCCTCGTTGCTGTGATGTTTTCCCACCTCACTTCCTAGAGATCACTTGCCACAGAAATAGTCTTGGCGCAGCGTCTAATTTCAGCTGATTTATTTTCTAAGCACTCCCACATTATGCCGAAGCCAAAAGCAGACTGCCAATTGCCTCTGTGATATCCATATAGGACTCAGTATTGTATAAAAAGGAATATCAGCACTATTTATCTTAGTGTGCATCAATAGACATAATTATTTTACACCTACATTTACGATTATCCAAAATCCCAGGTTTATCTGGCTGACACACACACACACACACACACAGAGCGCCTTAATCAACATTCAGAGGGGGCAGAGGTCCACAGTTGGACCCATCATTATATCTGCATTAATTAGGAAAGCCTCTTTTTCTCACTGTATTGTCTGAGAAGAGATGGAAGGAAAAAGAAGGGGGAGACACAGGATGGGGGTGGGACTCCCAATTAGAGACATGTACCTGCCATGAGGGAGGTGGCTATCCCCCCCACTCTCCCATTATCTTATCCCTTCTTCATCCCCTAAACTCCCATCTATTCCCATTGTGGTGAGCCAGCTGTTTGTTAACAATGTCTCTTTGCTTTTCCTTTTCTCTCTCTGGTTGTTTTTCTTAAAATTTTTATTACTCGCTCCCTGTTCTTCGTTTCGTTTATTAATTCTGTCTCTTCTTAGGGCAGTTTCTGCTCCGTCACTCTTTCAGAAATCTGACAGTTAATTTCCTGTCGAGTGCCTAGACTGCCGCTGGATGAAAAAAAATATAAATGACGGAACTGTACTGTACAGACAGGCGGAGGTGAGCAGATGCACAAAAACACACACACACACACACCTACAAAAAAACAGCTCTACAAAGTGAAGTAGCTCAGGTACACGCACACAAGAAGCCAGTATATTGCTCGCAAACACATGTAAGCAGCCACACACACACTCAAATGGAGAGTAATATACATCAACACAGGCAACGCACACATACACACACACAGAAACTCTGTGGGGAACCGCAAACAGTCTCACGGAATAGGACATCTCATTAACTTAGCATTATCTACCTACACAACCACTCCATCAAACTCTCATTACGAGGAAGTAGGGGGTCCGTGTGAGGCAGGCTGCTCTGGTGTCCCATTTAATACACTCCCCACTGTCACAGGAGCTACTGGGAACCATTATTAGTGTGTCGCTGTCATCATTAGCCCATCGTCGCCCTGCCGTCACCTCTGCAGGCCCGGGATACTTAGAGGAGACGACAGTGGACTGTTTGCAGTTTGATTTAATAGGCCTTTTGTCACTAAAAATAAAGTATATTGGGGGCAAAATATGTCTATAGCCTTTTTTTAAAAAATGGTTAATGTTCTTTTTCAAGGACCTTTTTGAATTGAATTTTGAATTTTGACTACTTCTTTAACAGCTAATGGCCTATCCTCCTCTTCTTCCTCTTTCCATTTGCCTGATTCTCCTGTGAAAAAAGTCAGCCCATCACAGACGATGACTATGGCACTATAAAATCAACAGCCTGATTTGGACAAACGCAACCAGCCAGTCGCAAAGGAAACTCAGTGCAAAGCAAGCGGCTGGACTGACTGTAATTACTACAGCTACTGTCATTCTCGTTACTGCAGGAGACGGGGACGACATGCATGCGCTCAGTTAGCCGTGCTCTAATGAGGCTCTATATGTAACATGGAGATCAGAGCTAGCCAGTGTGGTGATGTCACCAATCTGACCAGTGCAATTAGCCTTCCAGGGAGGGAGGGAGACAGCCAGGGAGAGCTAAAGAGCTGACTCCATTAGACTAAACTTAACTATTACGCATCATTTTCTTCACAAACTGCACCGGAGTTCTGCAGCCACCAACTAAACACTTCATCTCTCTGCAGGTCGAACAGAGCCACGGCGGCGCTTTCTCCATGAATCTTTCAGGAAATCATCTCCTCGCCTCCGTTCTCAGCATTAGGGGTGCTTTGTTTTCTGCAACTGTGACAACAACACTGAGTTGAGGGAGTGTGGTCTTAATAAGCTTTCCTATCTGGTGCAGCAGGGAGTCAGTGGGTGGTTGGTTATCGCCAGGCATAACGAAAGATGTGAGAATGCTGTCTGGCACTGTGTGTGTGTGTGTGTGTGTGTAGGATGTCATGTTTTCAGGACAGGGATTTAATTGACGTGTGTGTACGTGTACATTATGAGTGTGAGCTCACACCCTCGCAGACTTGACGACGCTCGCGAACACCTTGCCATGGACTACTTGAGGTGAGGCACACGCACACGAGCTAAAGCTCTGCACAAACTGGAACACACAACGGCACAGCAGAGCATGAAAGGGCTCATCTCTGCTTTAGCTTCCTGTCTTGCCTGAATAGAGCGGAAAGGGGAAATGGAGCAAGAAGCAAACTAAATAACAGGAGAAGAAAGGAAGGAAAATATACAATAATAATAATCTTCATTTGAAGATCACGTTCCAGAAACCTGCTTTGGAACAGCCAAAAGATGTCTGGCCACGGATCTAAAGTCAGAGCCTTAGAAGTAATCAACTTCAAAGTTAAAAGTAAAAATGTAAAGAGGCTGAAACAGGTGTGGTTCTAGCACTGATGTACATCCTTTTACCACAAGATGAAGCATGTAAAGCAAAGACAGCAGCACCCTGTCAACAACACTGACAGGGTGTCCTGAAGAGAAACTTGACACAAGATTCCGGTGTCAGGCAGTGATGACTTGCTTGGTAAAAAGCATTATAAGTGTTAGAAGCCTGGCATGCAGAGTTTTGTACAGTCTGAAGCCAGTCAATAGATATAACTAATAACTGAACACAGATTTCCTGCAACAGGCTTGATATGCTCTAAGGAAGAATGAGGGAGAAAACTGGGAGGTGGGGAATCCTATTCGCCTTGGAGAATGAATGAGAGCAAGATAGAGAGGTAAAGAGAAGCAGAGTGGATGAAAGAAAGAAAGACAGCAAGACAAAGGCAGAAACGGAATAAGTAAGAGAAAAGGAATTAAAGCCAGAGAAAGTGAGAGCTGGCTAAATGGCGTATCTGCCTTGGAGAATAAATGAGAGACAGAGAATAAGGAAGAGACAGAGAATAAGGAAGAGCCAGACAAAAAAGAGAGAAAGGAAGAAAAAGTGAGGGAAAAGAAGAGAGATGGATGGGTGAGCCAAAGCTCCCGTGAAAGTGCAGCTCGGCTGGGGAGGAATAAGGAGCTTAAGAATATATAGACGCAATGCTGCTGCGTTCAGAGGCACAGGGAGAACAGTTAATCAGCCAAGCAGAAATGTTATCGCAGTAATTAGATTGCTCTGTATGTATTTGGAGAGCAGCGCACACATCCCGGCGGAGTTTGCAGCAAAGAGCGAAAAGGGGCGAGACAGAGGGATGGTGAAAGAGAAGCAAACCGAGGAGAAGGCTGGGAGAGACATGGGAGACACCACAGAGAGAGAGAGAGAGAGAGAGAGAGATTAACACTTTAGAGAGATGTGATGTAACACGGTGCCTCCTTCTCCTGTTCTGGCAACGCGGCGCTGCTTCACGGTGAGACTAGTCGGAAAATATTTCAGGCTTGAAATAAACAGAATAACATTTGCGGCAAAAAATAGACAACGAGCGCTCTTTAAAATTGGTGTGGTTTCCTTTTGGAACTTTGGATCAGGATACAAGTAGACGGTCACCCAACAAGAAGGTCAAGCCAGGTCACCAATAGCCCTGTCGTGATTGACAGCACCATCGGCCAATCCTGGCCTCTTTGCAGAAAAGCCCCACCTTTGTTCGATAATGAAAACAGCCAGCAGGGCCTGAGTTTTCCCCACCGGGCATAATTAAATCTATTTATCCGACTTCCTCTCCATATGCCCTGCGCCGCATACCAGCAATTTGGCCCAAATCAGCTTCCATTAACGGCTGATATTAGCAACGGTAGGACTAGGAAAACAGGAGAGAGTGCCGCTAAAGAAGATCCACCCGATGCTAATGGTAGTTAAAACAGCTTCACTTAAAACATATTAATAATGTAGGGAGGAAGAAGGCGAGTGGGGGATTCATCCGTTAGTTCTTGTTTTGATATCTAATTCCAAACCCAAACCAAAGAAGTATAGACCCTGCTGCAAATATATAATGGTCATTTTAATTTCCTTTTTTAAA
>JAVQJF010071733.1:0-18466 GCA_036023855.1 Gadopsis marmoratus
CTTGAAAGGATACCTTGAAAGTGCTTGAAAGGATACCTTGGGATACCTTGAAAGGATACCTTGGGATACCTTGAGATACCTTGAAAGTACTTGAAAGGATACCTTGGGATACCTTGAAAGTGCTTGAAAGGACATACATATGGAAATGTTACTCTTTAAAAAGCTGTATGAACCCTGTGAATATGACCACGTTTTAATTGCTGCTCGTCACACACACAGATAGTTCCGTTCTTTTGGCTGATTAAAGTTCAAGCTTGAGGGGGTCTCATTGGGAAGCAAACCCTTAACCATGTCAGTGCAAGAGCCATACTTCATATATACTGCATTAGTGCCTTTATTTTAGTATGTAATTAATCAACTGTTTTCATACAGAGCATCTTCCTAGCTGCTGTAATTCATTTGGTGCATGTTAAATAAATAAATCTTGACAGCTATGAGCTCCATCGTGTGATGACCATGTCAATTCTGTCCCAGGAGAGATGTTACATATGAGTAGCTTGCAGGAAAGAACAATTTCTCCATCTTTCACACACCTCCTTTTTGTCTCCCTCTTTCTCTCCCTCCACCCTCTTTCTCCCTCTCACGTCTCTAATTTTGGCACATCTATTGACTCAAATATAAAAGGTTGTGATTATTATAGATTTCAGTTCATTTTTTGTCCTTCCTCCCTCTCTCTTACAGTACAGACCCCTTCCCCTGATTCATCAGAATCCAGTCCCATCATTCTTTCTGAGGGGATTTCGGGAAATGACACCCTGCCAAGCCCACCAGGCACTAACATTAGCCCACTCCTCTCTCGTTTCACGACGAGCGACTGCCCCGTTCCCTCACCACGGTGCCCCAACCTCAGTCACAGCCTGCGCTACAACATAGACCCTGATGCAGCCCCTTCTCCACCGTGTTCACAGCACATACGCATGTAAGACAGCTGTTTCTTCACTAACTTTATTTAGGAATAGCTGGCTCACAGATGGGATAGTCTCAAATTTTATCCCGGAGAGTGGAGGATTTCTGAAAGGCTACCATGTATGAGTATGAGTCATGGAGTCGTGCGCTTTTCTATCTCTAGGGCTCGTAGCAGTGTCCGTGCACAGCCAGACGAGGGCTCTGTGTCCATCTCAACGCTGAACAGACACATTCACACCCTGAGGAAGAGGATCAGGCATTTTGAGGAGCGTTTTGAAGAGGAGAAGCACTATAAGGTGAGAGAAGAAATCAGATCTGCTTGGGCAGCAGGATTCTCTTGAGTCATGATTGGATTGGACGTTATTGCCTCAGAGTTTGAAGCTCACTTTTGCCTTTTTCCAAAGCCAATAACCAGCCATGGGAGGGGTGTGTGCATGCTTGGTGTGAATTAGTTATGTTTAAGTTGATGCCATGAATGCCAACCACAAACATTGTACTAGAGAGAATTACTCCCTCTACTGGTGCAGAACAAAAAAATATTGGTAAAAATTAGAACCCACCCGGATCTGGAACAAGGGACAGAGTACAGTTCTGTCAGTGTGTTTGTTGTTGCTTTTTTCAGCCTGCCCACAACGACAAGACGGCACATCCAGAGGTGGCCAGACTGATGAAGGAGCTCATCAAGAGTCGCAAGCAGCTTAAAGGTCAGTTACAAAACCGTAAGAATGCGCTCAAACACATTTATTAAAGATTACAGTGGTGGATGGACTATTCAGGTCTGTGCTTGAGTAAAATTATGCTATTACAAGTAAAAGACCTACATTTTAAATCCTGCTTAAGTATTATAGCTAAATGTACTTAAAGTATCAAAAGTAAAAGTATCTTATTCTGCAGACTGACATATGACATTAGGTTATTAGTTAAAAATGATGCATCACTATGTAAGTACCATTTTTCTGTTATAGCAGGTTGAGGTGGAGCTAGTTTTAACTGCTTTATATACAGTTAGTTTAGTAGAATGGCTCCCAATCTAGGGGTCTGGCCCTTCCACAGGGTCAGAAGATAAGTCTGAGAGGTCGTGACATGATTGATGGTGTAGAAAAAAAGAAAAAGAAAGTTCTAATTTTTGGAATATAATTATATAACACATTATCTTTGCTTTTTTGTGAAATATTGGAGCGTTGGTGGTTAGTGACAAGTGGTATTGCAGCTATACCACTATGCTTACCAGAGAACCAAAGTCCACATTTTAGATTCACACGTTCCCTGTTATCATGTCACCATTTTTTTTATCCTCAACTGTTGTCCTCCTTTAGAGCTGAAGCTGAGACAGTCAGAAGAAGGGGGGCCGAGAGGGCAGGGAGGCTTCAACCCATCAGCTGAAACCAACATTGTCCACCAGAGGGAGGCAGCACTAATAGGGAGTGAGCTGCAGCAACTTAACAGCAACACCAAGCCAAATGTGGAGGAAATGGTGAAGATTATAACCAACAGACTGAAGGACAGACATCGAGAGCTGGGCCTGCCTGACAGCATTAAGGTTGGTACTGCAGAAATGCCTTCACCACACACACACATATCGTAATATAGGTTTGGTGTTCGGATTCCGTGTGTTACTGACCCTGGATAAATGGACTGATTACCTGCTAACAGTTTTCCCTGTGACTCTCTGCAGGAGATGTCCCATTTCCAGATGACTATGGAGAAGGCCAGCCTGCAGAAATGTTTGCTCTACTTTGAGAATATACACGGACGACCAGTAAGGCCAGCCTGGAGTCATTTTGTTCCCCTTCTCCCTCTCCTAACATCATTGGTTTCTCTTTGTATATTACCACCAATGACAAAGTGGTTCCTGTCTGTGTCTCTGTTTTATCTGTGTGTCTTCAGAGTACCAGGCAGGAGCGGACGCTGATGAAGCCTTTCTACGATCGGTACCGCCTTCTCAAACAGCTGCTGTTTTCTTCTGCTGCTGCAACAACAGTCATTACGACCATTGTGAGATAACATCTAATACTGAATTTTGAGTACGTTGTCATATAGAGAGGGAACGGATCTCTGGAACTACACACAAATGATGGCTTCTGAGGCCAATACAGAAGAGTGTCACTGTAGTGCCCCCTAGTGCCCAGATATAAGCACTACGTCAAACTATTCAGCAAAATAAATGATGGTAGGACAGATGATGCTGAAACTTATTCCAATAACTAATATTGAAGGTGAGTTGGTTTCACTCATCAGTTAAAATCAGTTTTTTTACTAGGTTTTTGACTAGGTTTTTTGACTAGGTTGAAACACAAACCATGACTAGCTCCCAACAGGCCAAAAACAAACTGTATTCAAGTTTGATAAGCATCGTTACCCTCTGCTTTTGAATTTTGTCAATCTACTCTGACACAGTTGCGATCCCTGCATGTGTGTGTCTACATAGGAGGAAGAGGAGGGTTCTGATGAAGAGCACCCCAAACAGCAAATCCCCAGGCCACCGCCACTCTGGCTGAAATCTCCCAGGCATGTGTCTTCGGACGAGCTGCATCTGCCTTCCCTAGAAATGTCTGAAATACCTCTGGTGTCTCCGCTGGAGGAGGTAAAGGGTCTCCAGCCACAGATCATCACCATGGCAACACTACATGAAGCTTCCAGGTATAGTTTGTGTACATGTGCCATCACCTGCCCTACGGCATGATTTCCCAATTTATTTTACCACTAAGAATTAGTTGTTGAATCGAATACATCTGGTCATTAGGAACGACAGGAAAATCTTTGTTAAAATAGCTGGAAGTTCATTTATTTTGCTTTAAACTATATTGTGATCGGCAGGTTTGATTTAAGCGCACACATTGACACAAAATTTAAAAAGGTGTAAGAAAATCTTTGATTCTTTCTTCACAGGCCAGAATTACTGGATCACCTCAGGATATCACGATTAGAGAAGCGGAGGCTTCACCAAGCACTCCGAGAGTTTGAGCACCACTTTTACATGCAAACCGGCAGGTAAACACACAAACACAGCACATCTAAACTACTTGGCTTTTGAATTTTATTTAGTCTTTTAATAAACTTGGAACATTTGGTTTTCAACAATGTCTTGTGAAAAACAAAGAAAAAAACATCCACAAAAGAAATCCCATCGTAATGGTACGACAGTGTAATGCACGCTCACTTAACGTTAATACAGCACAGAGAGCTCAGGAAAGAGACGAAGAGATAGACAGTTGCTCTAAACTGTACACATCCTTTGTACATGTTAGTCCTCCAAAGTAAATACAGTAAGTTTTTGATTACAATACACACTGTACAAAGCTATCTGTGTAAGGCAACATAGGGACTATCAACCAGTAATGGAAGCTGCTGCAGGTTGTTTGAATCTATTAAAGGTTTGCCTTTTGTTTGCATCTTTTTTCCTCCATGTATTGTTAACAGGGCTTGTCAGAAGGAGGACCGTGGACCGATGGCGGAAGAGTACTGCCAGTATAAGAACCTCAAAGCGAAGGTCCGTCTACTGGAGGCCCTACTCAGTAAACAACAGGACTCAACCAAGACCAAGAGTTAACTCACAGTGGAACTTTTATCTAACTGAACAGGACTCTGATCATTTCTGAAGAATCATGGGTCTGGTCTTGTTTCATGCCATGCTCATTATGTTGATGTACTTAACATGATGGAAACATGGAAATCGGTGACCATCTGAATTTAAATGCTGGACAACCGCAGTTATTTTTAGTCCCAAAAAACACATCCCTTGTCGTTCATGACGCATCTTACTATGAACCCGATGTAGCAAGTGAATTTTATGTAGCACTAACTTATGTCAACGGTGAAGCGCTATAACAACTTGATGTTAGTTACATATATGTAATTTTAAGATTACTGTACGTGTGTTATGGCACTTTGTTACTTGCATTTTTCTTCTGTACCAAAATACTATTTTTGGACAGCTTTGTTCATAGTTAATGTGAAAACTGCATTTAAAAAAAAATGTGTAAGCTTAAATGCAATCAGAGACAATGCTGTAGTGTTTGTTCATGTCAGTTTTTTAGTCCAACTTTGTGCTATGATATGCATTAAGAATTTTGTGGTTGATCTAAATCATTCAATTTACATGTGTGTAAAACATGTGAACGTTGGCATTGTAGTGCAAGCTATATCTGCTATCAAATTATCCCCCCATTTTGCCTGTATGAACTTGCTGAACCCCCTAAATGCAGTTGTTGACTTTGTGCACTTCTGGTTTATATAGAGATATATATATATGAATGTATCAATAAAAATAAATATTTTTTCACATTTATTCTGCTAAACACAGTTTATGGTTCTACTTTCTTTCCACTGACTACAATAAGGTAAGAGCAACTGTTATCGTAGAGGTACCGACAGCTTTCATACTCATGCTGCACAGAACTGCATCATGCTTTCTTTTAAAGGTTAACAAGTTAACAACATTTTAGAGGCTGCTGCATTAGTACTGTTAAGATTCCACAGCGGTTGTCTGGTTTTTAATACCTTTGGTATAAAGAAAGATGATTTGCGATGCTGCAGCCCTAGAAAATTGTAGTACCAGTCTGTGCCACTAGTAGGAGGTAAAAAGAAGTCTGAATTTGTCTACTGTGGAATGACAAAACATTTCTAAAACGACAAAGTAATAGGAAACAACAAACTGCTCGTCCACACAGACAATGGACACTCGATCAACAGCATATCAATAACAAGGCATAAGTCATTAACAAAGTATGGGACAACTTATTAAAATAAACAGGAAATTGAATAGACGCAGCCCATCGTTAGTACAGTTAAAGGGTTTGGTCAGTATGCCAGTGTTGTTGGTGTCCCATGTTTAGAGTGTTCAGTTTGATATATGTTCAATATTTAGGGTAACCCTTTTTCAGATGAGACAACAGTGCAGATGTCAGAGTGTGTGTACCTTTCTTTTTTGTTTCTCGCCACTCTTCTTTGAGAATGATGGTCTCTTGAGAGTACAGAACGGTGTCAGAAATGTGGTGGTGTGCATGTCTGGGAGCCTACTTAATCTGCTGCTTCATGCATGTGTTGGTCTGCTTCATCAGTACACGTGGACTTCCTGCGTGCGTGTAGAGGTCAGTCACCTCTAGTCCTTCCCTCCCGCTCCTATATTCTGCCTTCTCTTAGCGTCCCACGCTGATGTTGCAGGTCTTGCAGCTGGGGTCCTTCTTGGCATTTACTGTGGACATACTCATCAGCTGGTGCCCGCTGATCTCAGCCACTGTGCCCAATGCCAGGTCTAAAGGCTCCGTGTAGATCACCTCCAGGATGACATCCTGGGCATGATGGAACACCAGACTGCCGTCACCGTCTTCATTCTGCTTGCAGGTAAGGAAACGGTTGTTGGTGATGTCGAGAGCAGGAAGCCTCTGCTTACAGAAGTCGTCACCCCTGGAGCCCTTTGGCGCCAGGACCAGGATAACATAGTGGTAGGCTGTATACATGCAGTAGAAGTCTCCAAAGTACAGGTTGGTGTCGGGGCTGAAGAGCACGTTAGCCCGGACCTCAAAGCGGTGGCGGCCATAAGGGGAGTCCTGCGGCGGCTTGCCTGTGTTGAACTCTGTGTTGCAGCTGAAGAAAATGCCCTCCAGCTTGCCGCTGATGGGTGAGCCGTGGCTGCCGCTGTTGTCTTTCACTGATGGCAGCATCCGGTTCTCCTGCACCTCCCTGGAGTTTGGGAAAAGAGAAAGAAACTGGCTGTGAACAAACATCAGATACGTTATGGGTTTCACTTTAGGCCCAACCAGTAACAGATCTGCAGTTTTTGTGCTCCCCTCAGCCAATCCACATTTGGCTTTTGGAAATGCCAGAAGACAGGGGCATCACTTTCTCAAGTTTCATTAAAATATCATCATCAGTGTTCGAGACAGTGCGATTAAATGTGTAAGATTCTGCCCGACTCTCATAACACAATAAACAGAGTGAACTCTCAGAATGGAATACATATTTAATTTCTGTAAATTACATCAGCCTAGTCCAGTTTGTCTCACAGAAATCTAGTGTGAGACTAGAACTAAAACGAAAAGCAGCTTTCAGACAGCAAATTAACAGATGAACATGCAAAGCTTCTGTTGCAGCTGCATATGTTCCCCACAGAGTAAATCTGAGCTCGGAAGCTCCAGATAGGAATTGTAATTATACTGCTATCTAGAGGTCGTCATTGATGCTTTGTTGTGGGCATTATGGAATTATTCAGCTCCCACCTCAGGTCATGGGAGCAGAGGCCCCATCAAGTGGTAATGTCAGTACCGTTACTCCCCACATGATGGTGCAGTTTAACAGAAGCACTGTAGCAGATGCATCTCTGCAAAAGGGAGAAGTCTATCCAGATGACGTTATGCTGCAAAGCTCCAGCAAAAGGGTGCTCACAAGCTGTGACTTTAGTACAGCAACTGTGTGCTTTGATGGGCGTAGAGACTTTCCTCCGAGGGACAGGAAGGAGAGAAGCTATGAGAACTAGACAGGAAGATCCAGGATACACTGTAACTGCACAATGCTTCAAGTAAAGACTAAAACAGGCTACTCCCGAGATATTGCTTCTCTGCCCCATCTGTCACACTCTTCTCTAACATCAGAACAGTCTTGTCTAGTTTCTGCTTCCACAAGCAGGTTTTTCCTCTTTTCTTTCCCCTACATCCCCTAACGAAAGTCTGCTATTGTCTGGCAGTTACACCAGGCTTTGGCCGTTTGAAGAGAAATCACAAGGCAGAAGAAAGAAAAAAAAGGCAGTGATTTTTTGCTGTACTTGTATTTATGTGTGCAGAGCACGTAACTGGAAGAACCAATCTATGACTGTCCGGATTACTATTGGGTGGAGCTGGCTGCTACAGTAGTTTGACGTACGTGTAAAGATTTATGGAACTAAACATGCTTTGTGCAGCTGCACCCTTCAGCTGAATTTCCATTTTTGCTTGGCTACAAGCAGGCTACTTTAGAGGGGAATACATTACCCCAAAAATGATGTGGTCGTCATGCTGTTTGCAGACGGAAAGGTGATGCAGTGATACAAAAAAAATGTAGGACTGAGTCCTAGAACAGATGTATTAAGTTGCAATGTTCTTGTTAACAATAATATACTATCAGCATCACAGTCGTTATTATTCAAAGCAGTATATTAACAGTAAATGTAGCACAACCTTTAGTTTAAAATGGTCATATTAGCATTAAGTAACATCACAAAGTTGAAAGAAAAAACATTTTTATTTGTGTATTGTTACTTATTATTGTAAATTACCATATTACGTATTATGCTACAGACCAGAAAGAGGTGACAATGTGTTGTTAGTAATGTTTGTTCAGGCAAGACGTGTTTTAACTCTGCCCAATTATTCTAGTAGAAGAAGAAAGTCCAGACTTTCACTTAAAGTATTTTTGAACAGCAATAGGCAATGACAAAAAGCTAAGCTGTTAACCACAATGAAGAATTTAATCTCCCTTTTTAATTGACAAATTAAATACAGAGTCATGTCCAGAAAGTAAGAAATTGTCACATTAATTCAAAATCAAAGAAAAGATCCAAATGAAAATGAAACTAAAAGACAACATACACTAACATCAAGTGTAGGCTGCCTACCTGGCGTGGTCAAAGTACTCTTTGTTCTGGTTCCTGTAGAAGACAGAGAAACGCAGCATCCGGCCAGCGATGACCTCTGCCTTTTCCAACAGCTGGTTTAGATGCACTGTGGAATAATCTGGAAAACAGACAACACATATCATCAGGGAAATTAATATGCTGTCATCAGGAGGATCAGCTGTGCAAATGTCATTAATATAAATTAAATTATTTAATTTATAAAGAACAAGAGTGACTGTGTTCACTGGCTAGGATGGAATATATTCTCTGTGCATGTGTATTCAAGGATCCCGAGATCCTTCCGTCCTTTACTTCTTCATATTCATAGTTTAAACAATTCAACATTTAGACCATAAACATTTTCAGTAAGTCCTGTAATAAAGTCTCCCTTGACTCACCACCACGTGAGCAGGTCTGCCAAATGGGTGTGGATTTTATCCAAAGCATATAAGTTTCATATAAATGAAAGGCTCATTCCCCCATTCCAGTTTTCCTACAAGCACTTGAACACACCAACAGATTTGGGGAAAATACCCTGCTCTGTTTGCAAAGATAAAGTACCTTGAAGAAAAATGAAGTAATACATGCTGTTTATTTTAAGAGATGGCAGGACACAATGAAGTTCACATTGATGGTTTTGAGTCAAATGTCTCAATAACTATTGGAACGATTGCCATTTGGTACATGCATTCATGTTACCCTCAGGTATTGATGCCTTATCGTTTCATCCAGTGCCATAGATAGCGGATTTTACAGTAATGGAGGGTGCAGTCACATGATTACTCCCTCAAATTTCTCTTACTACCTCTTCATCCCTCAGACTGTTTCCCTTAACTGCTGCTCCTCATCCCTCCCACAAAGATGTTGAACTTGTTGACCTCTGCTTCAGAAAATACACAGCAGCACAGCCCCCCTCCTTCCTTTAATCCTTCTGTTTCCCCACCATCCCCTCCTCCATCTAGTATAAAATTAGCCCTCCATTTATATTCTGCCTCATATTGTGCTCTATGCTTTATTCCATTGTATTCCTCTCTCTGCTATTGTCTTCTGTTGTTCAGCACTCAATCAAGTACAGGCAAATACCAAAGGCAGCACTGATGTCGCACATCCTTAAAATGTATGTAGTCATGGCACTGTAAGCTGCACATTACTCACCAGCAGTGCAGAACTCGATGATCTCGCTCCACTCGGAGATGGCGTAGTCCCCGTCAGTCTGTTTTGATGCGGTCTGGACGGCCACAGTGTACTCGGTGCGTGGGCTCAGGAACCAGTGGCCCCGGACCGTCATGGGCAGGGGCACTGCCTTGGCCACCAGCTTGGTAGGAACATCCTGTAGGGAGGGACGGAGGGAGTGCAGGAGGCACAGAGAAAGGAGGTGAATGATAAGAGGAATGATTCAGAAATAGATTCTCCAGTTATGGCTTTCTTTCAGCCACATGCAGGGATTTGCTTGTAAACACACACCTCTTCACTTACAAGTGGTGCTTAGTAAATACACGATTCTGTACACTATTCCCCTCCTCCATAAATCTCAGAGGGCCTTAGCAGATCATTGATTGGACCAGGAGCCCTTGCCTAGCAACAGAATCAGCCCATTAATCCACCAACACTGGTGCTTCACACCAAAATCAAAAAACTAGAATGGGTTCGCCCGCTACAACAGAGTAGAAAGAGGCGAAACAGTCAGCTTCACAGCATCCAGGAAGTGACCAAAGGATAGAGGCTGATGAAACAAGTCTGTAAGATTATCAAACCAGATCGCTGACTATTCACTGAAAGACCTGCAGTCCTCCTGCTGCTGCTGGTGGTGCAATTAATCAGCGGCAGAGCAGGCCATGTGAGTGATATTAGCCTATTAGAGATCTGAGCAGCGGCTCGTTGTGGAGTCTTAGAACAAAGCCATCTGGAAATTAGTCTTTTTTACCTCAAGCATGAAAAGACGGGTCATCTTGAGGTAAAACATGGTGTACCTGTGTAACTTGTGTCAGCATCAAATCAATAATTTTATGCTTCAGACATCAAAGATTAGCATACTTTCAGATGTTTATAGCATTGCAATAACTATTTTTATCTTCATTACTAATATGATATTGCAGAATGGTTATGGCCACGAAGGGACAAATCTCATTCCCTCAGTAGGCACAGCAACATGCAGTACTACTGGAAAAGCAGAAATAACAGAGGTAGAGATTGTATATGGAGAACATCTCACCTTTGTCCATCTCTCAACACACTTTTTAAAAAATAAAGAAACCTATTTCCTTAAAATTTACATGAATTATACATTTTCATTATTGTGCTTTATTTAACCTTTTGGGGCAATTTTGGGACATTACTCTCTTTAAGTCACTAAAGTATTCAATGGTATATTTACCTGCGTACAGAAAGTATATGTGTAGGGAAGGACTTAAACCTTGTCAGATTACTTTTAGTGTTAGATTAAGTTTTTTAATTTATTTGGATTTTATAGAGAAATTATAGAGAGGATAATTAATATATTTTTATCATTTGGTAAAGAGTACTTTAAGTTTTGTCTTTATTTATACTGGCACATTGCCTAGTTTGTGCTGTCAAGGCTCATTGTGATTTTTCAGTGTCTCACACACAATGAATCACAAACACGAAACCTATTCTTCGACACATTTCGCCTTCATTTATGAAATGCAGCAAATTCTATTCAGCGAGACGACAACGAGAGGGCTTTTGGTGAGTCATCTCTCTGTAGTGTTACCCTTAGCTGCGCTGATTCAAGCGTTACCTTGTGTTTGAACTTGTTTGAGTTTTTGTTTTCCTTCTTGTTCAGGTCAATGAAGTAGTGCGTGATGCGCTCCTTGCTGCGCGCCTCCATGTCCCAGCAGATCTTGAAGGAGTCGCAGGTGATGTTGCTGATCTTGATGTTCTGAGGAACCGGGAGCTCCTCCATCTCGGAGATGCTGCCGTCCTGGGATTTACTTCCTGTGTAATTGAAAAACAACATATAGTCAACGTCAAAAAGAGCAGCCTATACAAAAATTTAATGATATGGGTCGCCCCTCAACACGCACATATCTGCTTTCCAGAACACAGAGTAACATCAAGCATTTCAAATGCTGACGATTGAATCTCCTCTCAGCAGAGATGGATCCATTTATAATCAGCAGTAAGAAAAAAAAGAAGGTGAAGTAGGTGAATGTGATGGAACATTTTTTTCATATCATTCCTTGTCTAGTTCACCATATGGAAAGGCCACTGCAATGTCGTTTTCCATCAAAAAAGTTGATACATCTTACATTGTTCTGCATTGATCTCATCCATCAGTCAGGTCCCTGTATGCAACAGTACGTGGAGCAAAGGCGTTCGACCCAAAGTGCACACTGAGGCCAGAGAAAATGCCAAAACAAGTTTGAATGAGAGCTTTGTAGAATTAGGATGAACATAGACTTTGCGTCACACTCGGAGACGCCCACTTGGCATGGCAACAATGGGTTTTCTGTGCCCCCTCCTGGGTCTAAACATGAGAGTGAGTAAAATACAAGAATGCAGAAGGGAGTAATGCACATCACAACTGGACTGTATAGAGAGTAAACAATGGCAGAAGCGGCGGAGCATGGAACATCCATCTCTGCTCATCAGCTGAGAGAGGGCAACATAAAAGAGCGATCCCATAATTGGACTGTGAGGACTCTCCAGTCTCGCCTCCACATAACACTCTTCCAGTGGAGCATTTGTAGATTGATTCACCGACCAGAAGGTAATTCCGACACCCAATGTGTAGCTTGCCCTTGAGAGTTGAAAAGAGCTGAAAGCAGCATAGCCTTGCTATTTTATCCTAGATTTGCTCTTTCAAACGTAATTTATGACTCAAAATAACATGCGCATGTGAGTTCTTTACAGCCAGACCAGACCCCCTCCCTTACTTTTGTCCTAATCACTAGTAGATTACCAAAAACAGTCATCTTTAACCTAAAAAGAAAGCCCTCTTACTGTTACATGCTCGGACCACACTGCTGCTCATGATGAATGTATATTGAATGCACTTCCTGGGTACATGAAAATGTAAACAGGCCAGGAGTTACACCCTCAGCCTAACTGCGCTATGCTTGGATCTCAGACCTAATGCAGGCGCTCCTACACCTCCCGGCTTTGATTTGAACACATCTCATCCTGCTGCTGGCCCACATTCAAAGCCCATCTCATTATACTTAACCCCCACTGAGCTGACCTCGGTCAGAAAATGCTCCATCAAGTCAGCATGGACCAGACAGTGACGTCAGCACTGTAACGTCCCACCGAGACTTTATGTTGCTGACCTTTAACAAAAACAAGGAAAAGACGAGCTCTGTTGTCATTGTCTGAAATCTGCGGCAGTGAAACATTAAATATACCTAAAGGAAGTGAAATATTGCCACTCATTTCTTTTGTAAGTTCTTGTAAAAATGCTGATCAATACAGGCCTTAAAGAACAGACAGTAAATGTTTATGAAATGTGGACATTATTACATATATTATAGGAATTATTAGCACTATTAAATGCCTCGTGAATGTTTTTATGCTGGGGAAATCAGACGACTATTTTGAGCTGATTCGTGATAAGCATTCATCACAGGTCATAAAACACAAGCTTTCAGGTTACTCCTTCTATACCAAATCCTCACTATACTGGATACCATCATCAGTATACGACTGTAAACACTAACCGAAACCAAACACAAAAGATGAAAAACCTGCTATCTCGGTTGCTGTGTTGTGCCTGAAGCACACCGAGTTCCTTGTCCTCTCCTCCTTAAAATGTCAATGTCAACATTAATGTTTCCCTTAAAAACTCTGAAAGGAGACCCCATGCGGGTGTTTGCCCTCCCAGCTCCTTGTGACTCCACAATGCTGATTTAGCTCCTGCTTAGTCTAATGCTCTCCAAATTAACCTGCAAATGGAGGCATTATGCAGACAAAGTGATGCCTTCCAAATGCAGTCCGATATTGCCTGCATAACACTCTTAAGGCCACGCAGTCGAGCTATACGTGATGTTATCAGGGGAAACAAGCTCTGAGGGCTGCAGTTTACCGGGGCGAAAATCGAAGGCAATGCTCATGAGACATCTGCAACCACCACAGTTCTGCAGGTTTTAAATAAAGATAATCTAAAAACATCAATGTGAAACACAAAATGTGGGTTAAATAATTAAATCAACATACTAGCAAAATCAAATGAAAAGTAGATAGAATGAACTACAACTTGCTGGCTCCAAATATGAATCTGAATATACTATGAATATAATATGAACCAGGTAGCCTCGCCTGCAGGTGAATACAGCGGCTTTGTGAGCTGTGCTCCGAATCCTCTGGGACTCTTGGGAGCACAGAATGAAGGATGGAGGAGCGGAAGCCAAGCAGGATGAAGGTCAGGAGGTAAAGGAGAAAGTAAAACCTTTTACAATCTCACGCCTCAGGCCTAAACCCTCAGTCTGACTTAAATTTATATGCAAGTATTGCACCTCGGCTCTCACTACTTTAGATGCACTAGGGTTTCACTGTAGCTAATATTCATTCTGCTGAGTAATAATTACTTATTTCTCTGTAGGAGGTGGAGGGTGGCGGATTTTTGCCTCATCATGATCAAGCAAAATGAGGGTTTGTTTTTGAGCCCTTGCTTAGGAGCTCGTGATGTGTATAAAGGGGTTTCAAAATGAAGTAGGAGCACCAAAAATGCAGGATACAAATATCTGCATTAGAGCAAAAGCATTAAACTTCAAAAGATGGAAAGCCTTCTCTTGAATCAAAATGGGCCTTATTGGGTATTGCCCTTTTACTCAAATACCACAGTGTGGAATAGCACTAGGTGCAGAGTGATCAATGGAAATCTTGTTAACATGCATACGTGGGGCCATGGCCCTCTGTGGTAGGATTTGTTCCAGACACACCTGGCTTGATACGGTGACTTTCTTCTTAGCACGCTTTACCGGTGGGAGGAAAGTGATTCGATTTCCGTTCAGGCCATCTAATGACAAAATGTAAACGTACCCTCTTAGTGGCAGTTGGTGATAAAAGTGTCCACCATGCGAGTCTATGGCGTTCCAACTGAAGATTCCACGCTTCTTGATTTCGAAACAAGTCAACTTTCAGTCACGGTCACTGCTGAAAAATCAATTCCACAAGTACTGTTGGCAGGTGTGCAATGTGGGAAGAAAAAAAGAATTGGCAGATGATAGTAGCACTGATTGTCTCACTGACTGCACAAGTGGGCACTCAGTTCAGACAGAAGAGCCTCCCACTTTTTAAGTTGCAGTGTTCAGTCTAAAATTGAACTGTAGACGCGAGCAGGGCCACAGACACTCACAAGTGATCAATGTTCGCAGGCCTTTGAAAATAACGTCTTTTGTTCCTCTCAATGCGCAGGCTAGATTGAGACCTAGAGCCTAAACAATGCTCTGTTCATCAGGGTTACACACAGTCTGTGTTCAACCTTTTACACGTCAATACTGTTCACCCCGGAACAGAAAACATAGACCTAGTACAGACACTTTAATAACAACCTTTAGCAGTGAAGAGGGTTCAGAATCGACCCATCCCTATTCTTACTAACAGATTAAATGCAGAAGACCTTCAGGGAGGACAGATCTGTTTTTCTAATCTTGTCCAAAACCAGAATGAGTCATCATTACTCAAATTTAAAATTCCCAAACAACAGGCTGCTTCTAAACTCTTTTTGTGGTGCAAGTCTTGAATGTCTGCATAGAAGGATTTTATATACCTGCAGTCAGGCACTGAGCAAAGTGAGCAAGCGAATTTCTTGGGTGCGACTGCACTGCAGTTTAATCCCAAAGAATGTTCTGAACAAAGAAATACAGTAAAGTCAATTACAAGTGAATATAATATTCAATCAACAAGTGGCCCAATATGTATCAGTTACTCTTGCCAGCACAGTCATGGCACACAACTGCTGAACTGAACACTGGCCAAACCTAAAATGCCAGCTTACTCAGACGATGCTGTATGTCATAAGGCCGACTTACTAACGTGCCACGTTGCAACATATTGGACAAGTTCTACACAGCTTGTTATCGCAGGAGTTCCCACGCTACACAACACTTAGTCTACAGCCATGCTAACGTCAGCATGCTAACATGCTCACGCTGACGGTGCCCCCCCCCGCCCTTTACAAATGTCAACCTCATAGTGGCGCTCGAGTACAAGTCAGGGGGAATCACCAAAATCAGCAAACTTCATTGTCTGGGAACAATAAAATATGATCTCTGTACCAGATTTCATGGCAATCTGTCCAATAGCCATTGAGATATTTCGATCTGGACCAAAGGGGTGGACAGACTGACAGACCAACATGACATCCATAGAGCCACACGGCTACCGTGGCTGATAAAAATATTTTGGTAATGTCTGAAATGCAGCACATTTGTCAAATCTATCTATCAATCAGTTACACTGTCAGACTGAGGGTGTTACTGCTAGAGCAGCAGTATTTCAGGCAGAGAGAGATTTCAGCATAAATGGCAGCCATCCATTATGACAACTTAATTATGTCAGCGGCCACGGCACAAAGGCCGGGCAGGACATCTAGTGTGTATTTCATTACGCATTAACTGTGGATATAAAGTCAAAATGGTGGCAGAGGTTGGCGGCAAATTCGTATCCAGTACAACATCCCGGGAGCAGCTCTCTGTGTCCTCAGACCTGCACACACAAGCGGCAGAGACGTCTTAGTCACATGAGCAAGTTCTGTCATTTTCCCACTGCTCATCACTCTTAGTAAAACATTCCCCACTTATTCATGTCACAATCCCATCCCTAAACTGAACCATTAAGGCTGTAACACCCCCTCTAGCGCAGGGGGCACACAGAAACAACTTGTGTGCCACCATTTCTTTTGTGCATTGAGATGCTCAAACAGTCCTCAATTTGTGTGAGAGAGCGCTTTCCCACAGACAGTAGACCTACTGAAGCTGCATGCATTTCCATCTGCTGGGTCAGCATAGGCACACTCTGGAAATTAAACATTTATGATTTGGGAGATAAATTTAGAAAGCTACGTGGAAGTGAAATTAATACAGTCCTTGGAAAAATGTAAGCATTGACCAGATAATAAAACAGCCCATTTACAAGAAAGCTAAAAGTGGGCGATGCAGTCATCCAACATAGGGCGTGGCAGGGAAAGCGTCAACTAGACAGCATTTCTGGAGGTCATTTTAAGTGAGAAACGGCTACATCTAAATGCAGGGGGCTTCTATAATTATAAAAAGTCATAGTAATAAAAAACAAGTACAAATATCACCCAGCCCTAACATACTAACCGGGGATGCGTTGTGCAGTGATGATAAATTGCACAGAAGATAATATGAGTGTCTCAAGTACACATGAATTCTCTGAACTAACAATTCCAGGAACTACTCGGCTATATGACAACCCACCCATTGTTATGCAGAATCTGCACAGAAGGTAGACATTGTACATTAACGGTGTTGCTCCATAAACAGAGTATGTGGGTGTCTCAAGGACAAAGAGGCACTATTTACACTGGGCGATCTACTTGATAAATAGGAAAGTGGCTGTTTTGCAAAGACCAAGCTTATCCAAAAAGCTCCCCAGTAAACCTGCAGCATAGGAAGCACGAAGCTGACACTGGGTCCATTAGAGAAGTCTATACACAGTCATAAAAATTACAGCTTTAAAATCAGGCCAGCATTAAGAGGATGTCAGCTGGGTCCTGCTGTATTACATTATGAGGCAGTGTGGTACAATGACTGCACTGTGATCAGATGCTGACGGACTACTGACTCCACCAGAGCCCTCACTGGCCAATCCAAATATAGATCAAAACAATCTGGTACAGCCAAGATAAAACCCCATTCAGCCATAAACAGGTGTGATCTCATTTCATTGCCATGGATGTGATTTAATCTACAATCGTAATTTAAGAAGGGGGCTCTCTGCCAGCATGCCTCTGGACTCAGATGTGGAATCAATTGTGTGTTAATTGCACTAATGGGTGTGAAGGGGCTGCACTGCCTGTGCACACGTGGGTGCAGCCATGTTTGAGCCTCTCATTCTCTCCTGATGATGACTTGCTTTTTTTTTCCTTTCTCTCCCCACCATTAAATCACCATCAGGGTTCAGCCCGCTCGTGTAAAAACTGCACACATCCCCCTTTTGACATTATGAACTTAGCTTTTAGATGGCTTCTAATTTGTGATCAAAGTTACATCAACGGTTTGTCTGATGGCAAATATCCAGATAACCTTTTGAATTCGGTGAAGTCAAACAGACTATATCCAGCATGGAAGCAGCTGGATGAATTACACGTTTAAACGCAGGGTGGAGGAGGAGGAGGGGGGGTTCATGAGTTGAGGATGAGATAGAAGATTTAAACACC
This sequence comes from Gadopsis marmoratus, assembly GCA_036023855.1. Lineage (NCBI taxonomy): Eukaryota > Metazoa > Chordata > Actinopteri > Centrarchiformes > Percichthyidae > Gadopsis > Gadopsis marmoratus. The sequence goes on from JAVQJF010071733.1 coordinate 17,856, forward strand.
GAGTCATTAGTAATCATACAAATGTACAGGGTGGCATTAATGGCACAGAGTGCTGCGGGTCTCTGTCCATGTCTGTGGTGCTGAAATAAAGACACTCATCGATTCCTCGCCTGTGCATGTTCAGTCTGCAGGAAGATACATTTCTTGTGAATTAACAAAACCTCGTTGCCGCCGTAAAGACATATTCCACACGCGCACCGGCCAAGGAACCGGCGCCCCCCCCCCCATCAGAAACGCACAATAAGGGTTCCAGCAGTGACCGAACACGCTGTGCAGCGGCTCCCTAACGGACAATAGCGCCAGTGTCTCGGCAAAAAGCAGACAAAACCTCCGCTCACCGTCTCGCTCGCATAGCTGTAAGGCGTCCAAGCTCAGGTCCTTGATCATCCCCTCGCAGGGGCTTAACGGGCTGGTGAGGTTGTGCGCCAAGCCTGGTACCTCCATCTCTGCGGCGGAAGAGCCTGGGCGATGCTGTCGTTCGTTCAATGTCGTCCGCGGGACGTGCAGGCCAGCAGGAGTCCGCGCCGCCGGCGTCAGGGAGGAAGGGGGAGGGGGAGAGAGAGAGAGAGAGGGGGGGGGAGAGAGAGAAAGAGAGAGAGAGAGAGAGGGGG
>JAVQJF010071776.1:0-24520 GCA_036023855.1 Gadopsis marmoratus
AACCAAGCTGGCCGGATTTACTAATGAGTGCAGTTGGGACCAAATTCCTCCTAATAAAAATCATAGTAGTTTGACTTGTGGTCCAGCAGAGGACACTTAAAATTCCCTATCAGCCTAACCCATTACATGCCCTATGGATTCTATCAGTAAACTAAGATAATAAACATGCAGCATCCATCAGAATATGCCCTTGTAGGGCAACAAGCCACTGGATGATTTTAATGGATGGAAGATGTAGGTTAGCTTTGGGTTTAGCTGTAATGTGAACTCTAAAAAAATAAAAGCATTGGTCTGCAAAGCCAGGCATTAAAACAATGAGTGACTCTTACGCTGTATCTAGTATGCAAAACAACAAAACTCCAAACTTTGCAAAGGAAAGGTGGCTGTCAAATAAAGCATTACCATAAAACAGAGCTTTGTTTGGGCATCCATCCTGGGCAAGCAGACCGTTCAGGCCTTGAATAAAGAAGCAGAGGTTTCATGGATACTTCACAGGGCTACATTAATCAACCTTGCTTGTCAGAATGGCCGTGTGTCACAGTCATGCAGCTCAACACTGGAGTGTCAACATACGTGCCTTACAAGGACTTGGTGGCATGTTTGATAAAGTGGGTGATGGCGAGCAAAGTCTACCTATGGAAAGAAAACACGTCTCTTAAAGAGGTGCAATTACACCGGAATTACTAAAAAATATAATAGGGTGGGCAGGGTTGCAAGCATTGGCTGTTGGAACTACGATGACGATTTGTGGCTATTAGCATTCCACATTTTGAAAATGATGCCTGGACATATTGGGGTGACAGCCATTGCCTTTCTCAAACTTATTTTTATAAAAACTTTGAAATAATTAATAGAAGGTAATATTTTTTAGCCACATGAGTGGTTTGGCATGTTGGTCAGTCAGTCCACCACTTTGGTCCAGACTATAAATAAATATAAATATTTCAATATAAGACTATAAATATCTCAACAACTGTTGGATGGATTGCCATGAAAGTTTGAGTGTGAAATTTCTGTGTGGACTTTCTGTGTTTGCATGTTCTCCCCATGATCACTTGGGATTTCCTCTGTGAAAAAATAATCCCCAATACAAAAACATGGAAGGAGAACAGACTGCTCTCCTGCCCTGTCACTGACCAAGACAGGGCAGCAAACGTGTGGTTTCCGTGAACATCAGACATAATGGGGAAAAGAGAGGACTGGAAAACAAGGGTGGATGTCTGATATAATGATTGTATCACGCGTGGTCTGAATGATTCCGTGAATATCAGACATTGAAGTCCTTTGACCTAAGACGTACAACAGGTGTTGGTTTACTCACAGTGAGTTGCCATTACCAGTTGACCTAGTGAAAGTGTTGGCTTTAACTTTGATTGTGCCCAAAACAAATCCAAGACTCATGGAGACGTCCGTGTTAGATATTGATTATTGGAAGTCTATAAGGACTTCAGAATGCAATAGATCACATATGTAACTACACGTAGTGACTTCGCTATGGGAGCGAAGGAGACCAGGTATCCTCTGCCTGAAGGACCAATCCCCTCTGCCATGAAATCCATTTGGGGTAAAGTATCAATTATGCCCCAAAGTTATGGAACAAAATACCAATAGATATCATGGAAGACAACTTGCTACATATCTTTGAGAGCAAGCTTACAACTTGTTTTTTTCTCTTTGGGCTTTAATTAGCCATCTGCAATTTTCTTTTGAGTCGCTTTTAAACATTATCTTAAATTTTAAATTTAATTTCATGCACTGCTTCACTTCTTTAAATATGCTAATTTTATGCTTACCATTTTTTCATTCTGTTCATTTTGTTTTTCTTAACTGCACTTTATTTTCTGGCATTCTCTTCTGTAAAGCACTTGGTGCATTTCATTTCTTTACCGTAAAGCACTATGAACTGCAATTTCTGTATGAATGGTGCTATATCAATAAAGTTTATTATTATTATCTGCCTCGACATTCCCACCAGCCTCAGCTGTACATTGTTTAGTGCTAATTAGCAAATGTTAGCATGCTGACATGCTAAACTCAAAGCACAACATGTTAACATTAACCCTGCTTAGCGTCAGCATGTTAACATTTAGCTAAAGGCCTACATTTCCCATAAAAGAAGAAGAGGGCGAAACCAAAAGTGACGCTCAAATGTCGCTCGGATTTCTATAACTATGTGCAAACAGGGAGTTACAACCAAGTGTTCATAGGACTGATGTGTTTAAGAAAATATACACACCCAAATCTATTGAAGAATAAAACAAAATGGCAGTGATGACCTCCCCTTTTCGTCTAAGTTTAAGTTTGATGTAATTACAATAAATAGGGCAGCATTTATAACTGCAGGTCACACAGTTCTCAAAGTAAGAAACTTTTTCTCACTGTGTATTTACCATTTAGGAATTTACTAAATTAACATGTAGCACAATAAAAGGATAAAATATAAGGATTAAGTTTGCACTGCAATGTCTCTAAATTAAAGTCGATAAACACAATTACATTTAATTTGAACCTCATTTTAATGAAATGATGAATCCAGCCTGTCTCAGATGAAGTGAAATGAAGAAAAGTCTGTTGGTTTTCACGTTGACACAGTTTAATACAGCATTTTTAAACAACGAGTGCACCCTCAATAGTGGGGAGAATGTTCGAAATGGTTCAGTTGAATATAATAATATAATCCTGTCAACAGGAGACTAAATCAGCACTAATTGTTATGGAAGCTACAGTTAACAAGGCTCGAGTAATTAGACAAAATCAAAAGATAAGAAAACAAAGCAATAAAAGCACTTCAGTTACAGCTGCAAGGTGAAGCTGACTATGAGCTGTTGTTTTCTAGCTCAGTCCTCTTATTATACTATTGCAGCCATTTCTGTTCTATCAGAGCAGGGCGGTCGGTCGGGTGTTGTTTGACCTGAAATCATTTCAAAGTGCAATACTAAGCCACACCAATGAAACACGTGTAGCTGATCTGAGTGCTATCTGCAAGGGAGAGATAGGTACAACTTGTAAGCACAATGTTATCAGTAACATCTCTATTTTAATAATACGATGTATAGTAAGACATGTATAGGGTGGATCACGGTAATCATTTTGCGCTGTGAAATATAAGTGAGAACCGACGTGGATATACAGTATATTATGTGACGATTAAGTTAGGGAGTCCATAAAGAATGCAGTTGAAGGCTGATGGTGTGAGAGCCATTTTGTGTTGAGCATCATCTTCCTTTGAGTCAGTGACGAGCACTTGATCTGCAGAGGAAAGCCAGAGGGAGCAATAATTACACCTGAGGGTTATTTCGAAAGCCGGCTCGCTTTGAATTCACGATTTGAATACATTTCGCGGGACGTTTATTATTTTTTCCTCCCACAAAGTAAGAGAGATGTGTGGGTGCCATGATAAAAAGTGTGTTTACAATAGAAATGCAAATGTGAGGCTGAATGACGTAGCCAGTAGGATATACAGTACCATATGATCCTGTAGACTTGTGAGGTGGTATCTCTGAACTATCCCGTTTCCTCAGGGCATGGATGGTCTGGCCAGAGGTCTGTCTGACCCTCAGTAGATCTGCAACACATGGTGACACACACAGATTGTATTAGTTTAACTGCTAATAATGCTCACAGGAATAAAGTAAGGAGTCCAAAACCTACTGTCTAGAGCGTTGACCATATTGTGTGTGTTCTGTTGAAGGCTGCTATGCCACTGGTTGAGCACAATGCAGCCGACACCACCCAAACTCAGCAGCAGAGCAGTCTCCAGGGGTTTCTCCAGGGCAAACTGTGCTGCACTGGAGAGGAGGGAAATAGTGAGATTATGAGACAGATGGAGGAGAAGCCCTGGTTATCACTATTGTAAGTGACTCCAGTATATCCAGAATGTTAAAAAGAAGACGGGAAGAACGGTAAGCACTAATTCATTAGCTTAAGTCAATATAGCTATTTCATTACCTCTTGTGCATGTCAAGGTTTGATTGGCGGAGAACACTGGCATTGTTCTGAACCAGGTCAAAGAGCAGAGCCATGCGACATTCTGGGGAGAACAAACATCATTATCTAGCAACAGAATAAATAATAATAATAAGCCCTTTAGAAGGAAACTATTCACAAACAGCTGTATACAAAATATATGGATAACAAACAAAATACACATCACATATAGTCATGTCTGGCTGTCGCTTTCTTAATGCGAAAGTACGCTGCTTGCACCTACGCCTCTTAAGTTTTTTTCATATACATTTATTTATTTAATTTTTTAACAGCATAGAGTACTAGTACACAGAACAAGCACTTCGACTTCGAGCTGTAGTTGTGTGAAAACTGGTTTGTGTGGCGTGTGTCTGACACCAGGTGTGTGTCAGCGAGGCCATCTAACATCTTCTCTACTGCAGCGAGGATAGGCAGTGCCTTGCAGCTGTTCTGGCCGACATCCTATACAGTGACAATCACATCCGTGTATGAAGCGAGACCCTGCTGCTGTGCTACGCAGCTGCCTGGGGCCAGAACAGTCCACTCAGATGTGAGGCTCAGTCATCCCGTCACTGTCACAGCAGCGTTACAGTCAACAAGCTTTGTCCCTCGAAGAGTCACATTAACATACTTCAACGAGATAAAGATGCCGCGATAAGATAACGCACTTCCCAGATAAGACATGAGTGCAGATGGTGCTGCATGTACTGCATGACACCTTTTTTTCCTTCTTAGAAATAGAAGTCTGCCAGCGCCTAATCTTAACCTGATGGCCAATTAAGTAGGAATGGTGCAGTGTGTTGTGAAGTAACAGCTGGAATTCAGAGCATGGTGTCAGTCACACTATAGTTAGCAGCAATAACAGAAGGATTGCAAGTGGCACATGTATGTCTGGCCTGGGGCAATGTGTAAGGCCAACCTGACACTCTGTCAATCACACTGGATCAAGTCCACCCATCCTCAGAATACCTTTGTTAGCTGGTAAACGAGAAGAAAGAAGCCATGAAGATGAAGCCATACTTGTTTTGTGAAAATATCTTGTGTGAAGAGTTGAAAGGCGATTTGGGGCAGGTTATTATTTATTTAAAATGTATTAGTACTGAAGGAGGGAAAAGGCCTTGAATTGAGAACGGGGAGACGGGGTTGGAGTGTCCTTGTCCCGCAAGTGTAAATAAATGACAACAGCCAGGAGTGTTTTTATTACTACTCCAAGAAAAACAAGACAATATACCATCCATATACTAGATCAAAACCAAACCTGTGTATGGTCAATGTGCTCCCAAGGACGTAATTGAAAGAAATGTCATCTTTCTGGACATATTAATCAACTGAGGCGACAGTGATTACAGGTTAAAATGAGTTAGCAAATATCAGTAGGTAGGACTGAATGACGGGAATGAAAGATTGATGTGTTTGAAGAGATTAAGCTTATTGCTCCATTTACTTCTTACATAATCCGCCAACAGCTATGCTCCAAATTTCAATCATTTAGTCATAACAGTATTTTGTCACCTATTTTTCGTTCTTATTCATTTAAAATGCTTTAGAAAACTCAAGACGTGGTGTGATTTGATCGAATCTGGTACATTATTAGGATACCAGATACTCAAAAGACTTGATCATTCTCATTAATTAGTTTTTTATGTGATGTAGCAACATTTATGTCACTAGTTTGTATGTTTTTGAGAGGGCATACATGCAGTGAGAGTGGTAATGGGGTCACAGAATAAGCCTGAGCAATGACTATGCATTATTCTTATTTAATTTTTGTTACTGACAACCCCAATTTACACTTTATTTGCTGCCAGCCAAAAACAGACAGTCGACTGGTGTCAAGACTAAAAGCAGGTTAGTGATGGACGAGTTATCAGTTCGTTATGTACATTTCCCCAGAGCTGTTTGACAGTATGGATGTCTGCGTTGCTGGTGTTATGTCTGGCCAAGCCGAAACAAACCATAGCACGCAACAGGCATGTACATCACGTTTCTGCTCAGCCACATACAGTGGTATTCATATGGATATGTAATGCTGACATTACATTTTAAAAGCAACATACATTCGTTCAACTAAAAAAGCACTCAACTTGGTTTTGTTTGGTTAAGTTTGATTGTGTTTAGTATGTACGTTAGGTTAGCACCCACAGTTTCGTAGCATTCAACACCCACACAACAGTTTGCTTATGTTGAGTTATCTGTAATAAATTGCACGTGTACTTAAATGTGTTACTGTGAAAACTTAAGGGTATGTGTGTACAGTACCAGACAGATTGAGGGCTACTAGTTTGGCAGGTGGAATGTTTGCCATGAAGCGCTCCATCCCCAGGTAAAGGAAGGCACTGCATCTGCACAGCAGCTGCTCCATCTCAGACACACTTGATAGAGAATATTGCAGCACGCTGGGTTAGTGGTGTAGAAATGATCAGGCGTGTAGCAATATAACAAATACAGTTGGCTCTCAGTATTGCATTGCTTTGCGCTCTCTGCTTAAAGGTTCTAACCTTGGCATTTGTTTGCTGCCCATGAAGCCCTCCCACAGATGGGTAAAATGCTGGCTGTTGGTTGCCAAAATCTCCTTCATCCTCGTGCTCAGATTGGTCCCTTCTGTGCCACATAGACAACAACATAGAAATATTATGAAACCTTCCACTTGCCACTAACTGACATGTGACTCATCCAAGGCCACAAAAGAGAGATTTTTTAAAAATAGTATAATGTAAGCAAGAGAAGGCTACAAGCTGAGAAGAGGACATGCAGACATGAAGCTGCAATACAGTATAAAGAGAACATTTATCCCTGCAGAACATCTTGAATCTTAAAAGTACTCCCAGCACTCCTATACCTGAGTCCAAAGCACACCACCCATACAGAACCTAAAAGAAAAGCAGCTATAGCTAGAGCTATACAGTACTGTAAGTGATCACTTACCAAACTTGCCTTCATTGTGAGGGTCAACGATATCTGTGGAGGTATGTTAAGAATAACAATCTACGAAAAAGAGTGCAACTATATTCCTGGAACACAAATGACAACAGAAATAGGTATACTATTTAACAGAAAAGATACATTTGAATCTACGTGTGTCCACAGGGAAGGTGTTAGAAGGCAACACGTGAACCACAGGTATCTGGGGAAATAAATGTAGACGTTATTACCGCTTAAATACAGGACAGCGGAGAATGAGAGTGAATTTTAAGATGAGACAGCAAAAGAAACAAGCAAAAAGGCGAGGGGGTTGGTGGAAAAAATAGAAGTGGTGCATGACCGAAGATAAATGCTCAGAAACTAGAAATAGGATGTTTATGAAAACACATTATGTAATTGATTGAACAACCACACTTAAAGGGAGGCGAGAGGTTAATTATTGGCAGTGCTGACAGCAGGTAAAAGTAATATTGCTGTCTGTATCTGGCAGGCCCAGATTAATTTACTGAACTCACCACTTTGATGGCTTGGCTTTGATCTCCCTTCCCCTTAGTTCCCTTGCCACCTTCAACTGCCATAAACAGGAAGCAGAATTAATACATGCACTTTCCTGAGGGGTAGATTACACAGAATGTGGACTGGCAAAATAATTCTCATTATCTGCAAGATCAGTGACTTTCATTGGTGATTAAATAACTGTTATATAAGTTTCCTTATGGCTGCAACATCTATTATCCTGTGCAAATGAAAGCAGTATTGATTAAGCATTGATTAGAAATGATAATTACCAGGTAAATTTGATTAAAACCCTATTTTCTTTTCAAACTAATTAATAAATGGGTTTAGTCAACACCTAACTGCAGATGAAATGAAGTAGTGATTTTCGAGTTCATCATTGTGATTTTTTTAATAATTTATTTTAAGCCATGGCAGCAGTGGGGGGCTGTAGGAGAGGAGTCCATTCTGTTTGTCCATCAGTCCAACACTTTGTCCAACGCCAGCACGTACTGGTGTATAAGGCACTTCTTGTACTGTACCACTCCAAACGCTTGAATTTCTGATGACATCCAGTCTCTTGTTTCTATTCAGCTTAAATGCACTCATAACTTGGCAAAATTGTGTGCCAAAGGACTGTAATGCAGTATAACTATTACATGGTTTGACATTTAGTACATTTAAGGATCTTTGAGGATGAATCAAAATGAATGCGTCCACTTGTCTAACACATTATTTATTAAGTTAAAGTGATTGAAAACCTAGCTTCTTAATTTTTCAAAATGATTTTTTATATTACCTAATAAAATGCCTTTAGTTTATTTTTAATAACACATAACGTCTTTGTTGACATCGGTGTGTTCAGTACTACTTTAATTTCCATGGCTGACTGTGTTTTCTTGCCACTACAGCTAGACAATCGATTTGTCGACTAGTACCTCTCTCTGGTTCTTCTCTGTTCAGGCGACTGTGAAGAAACTGGAGGGAGAAGTCTCGTGACACAGAACTCAGGCCTTCTGCCTGCAGGATGGACAAGGCTTCCAGCGGCAGCTCGAGCAACTTTGTGTCTGCCAGCAACACCACATGCTCCACTGGTTCTGCTGGTAATTTAAAGTAATTTAAATTTTCTCATGTATTGTATATTCTATGACAGCATAACTCTTTTTTTTAACCTTAAATGATACGAAAAATGTTGCTGTACAATAACCTTTAAGGAACTATTGCTCCACAATTTCTAACTGGTACAGTGTGATTGGTCCAACAATTTGGACTGTTAATTCTTTTGAAAACAGTTTAGTGGCACTATAAATCCTCACTGCTACTTGTATACGTACTGATCACATATTCAGCAGCCTGCTAGAACAGAAACTTGCTGATGGGTTGCCAAAATAGATAGGAATCATAGCAGATGTTGGAATACTGGTTCATATGATTGTGACTGTAAAGATGTCACAGACACAAGCAAGCTCACACCCAACATGCTCTACCTTTACCTGAGCTCCCCTTCTCTTCTTTATCTTTGGTCATCTCAGGGACTGCTAGTGATGCAGCCTGGGGCCTGAGGGGGAGACAGGTGAGGATCAGTAGGGCTACACTACCTTATGCCTGACAAGGACATAAAATAGAACCGGAAAGTGTAAGATGTGACAAAATTTAAGAAATACAGACATGTAGCACTTGCTTTGTGTAAGCTGTGCTACATCACTTGCTTTGCTTTGTGCTGCATCAACGCAGACACCAACCAAACCTCACCAGTGGAAATTAACAGACAAGAGAGTCTCTCTTTGTTTTGAACACACAATTGAACAGACTTTTCTCACATTAGACATTTGTACCTGCCACGGCAGTAAAAGCTTTACTTGAAAAAAGCAAAGTTTCCTTCCCTAGGCCAGGAAAAACTAAATGAATTTTGGACTAACTGGGGAATCTGATGACATATACAGTATTTCACCTTAAGCAAGAGAAGTCAAACTGTGTGAGAAGTGGATTCAAATAGTCTTCCATTTCTTGCACAATTTCTCTGAAGCGAGGCGCAAACATTTCTTCTGTTGCCGTTTTCTGTATAAGGGAACAAGAAAAAAGAGAAGGGAGTTTCAGTAGCTGTGATGCAGTACTTTTTTGGGTTTCAGACTGATTACTTTCATACACAATAATGCAGCAACACAATGCTTGGATTTAAAAGTCAGCTGTCCCGAGTCTCCCGAGGAAGCCAGAAGAGACTTTTCATGATGATAATTGCAGTGGAGTGAGCTGATCTATGAGGCTTGCAGTGGATAATGTTATTACGAGTGAAAGAAAGGCACGAAAGTTCTCAACAAGACCTACGTGGGAAAAAGATTGACGCTCTTCAGAGGCCTCCGGTCTGCTCTCAGCACGGTGCCAAGAGGCTTCCTTGAGGAGGGCATGTCTAGTCTCCTGGGCAAAGGCCCGATTCTGCTCCCTCAGTGCCAGCAGAGCTTGCGGGCAGACTGAAACCTTGGCCACCCTAGAGTACGTCAGGGCACCTGCAACAAAAGATTTGACACACAGTGCATACTCACAGACACATGCAGGTCTCGTAATTGGTCCCCATGAGCACCTCAACCCCCTGCTCCTTCTGTAAGACCTCCCTCTCTCTTCTTCCGTCATTTTGATTTTTACTCAGTCTATTCTGTTTCATGAATTTGTCCTCATTCTCAGGCAACAATGCCTGCCTATTGCTTTTCTTCCCCACAATACCCACAACTTCTTATGTCAGACTTGTCCCTGGAAAGGTCAACACAGTATGCTAATACCCTGTGACGCCTTATGAAAGCTGGTGTTCCATGCCAGGCCAGTAGCAACTAGGTCAAAGGGAATATCAGATGATTCGTTCTACTCTTGGTCGACTTCTCTCTCTTTGTCTTCATCAAAACTGAACTTTTCATCTTCCTTGCAGATAAATGTTACATCGGAATACTAAAAAAATTTAAATTTAAATGCTGACAACAATGCTACGTGCAGCATATGTGCGATGAAGACCCCATTCCCCAGGGCTTTGGAACAAATTAGATGCAGTATAAAGATACATAATGGGGCAGCTGTGGCTGAGAGGATAGTGCGGTCATCCATTAACCCCAGGGTTAGTGGTTCGATCCCAGCTCCTGCTGCCCACACGTCTAAGTGTCCCTGGGCAAGACACTGAACCCCCGGTGGAGGCCAGCATGGCAACTGTGTCCCCATCGGTGTGTGAATGGGTGAATTAGACTACTGTTCAAAACTTAGATTACTGGTACAGTGCTTTGGGAACTGTTTCGGTTGAAAAGCGCTATACAAGAAAGAGTCCATTTACCATAAATGCAGTAAATCTTCTATTTGAAGTGGCCTGCATCATTTATACAAGTAGGAAATGTGACAGCTCTTTGAATTGAGAACATTGGTTTAAAAAAATGTACAAGCTCCTAACCTTGCGTAGTCTTTCCCTTTTGACTTGGAGCTTTGGTCGTTGTATCATAGAAGGCCCCATAAAGGTCTGACCTAAAAACAAAGCAAACACTCACAAAAAAGTACTTATTTACCCTTTACCTGTAGGCACTGCTTCATGAGTTGATTTAAAATATCTTACAGTTCAAGTAACATAAACTGCATTCCTTCTCTAACCCCAAGTACAGATACAGTCATTTCAACCATCAGCCCTCTAGTGGCTGGTGTACCACACAGCAGGCCCATTCTGCTCCACATATGACTGTACCATAAACCTAATGTGAGTTGTGTGACCTACAGGCATTTACTCATTATACTGTCAGAGGCAGATAAGGGCAGGATTCACAGCATAGCAAAGAAAGGGAACTAATGAGAGAAAACAGAGAAAACAAAGAAATTACCCATCTTGAGAGTGCTGAAGCAGCAGGATCTTCAGGTTGGGCGGAAGCTCTGAAAGGATATTCAGGTGGCCGGGATAGATGGTCAGATGGTTGAAGGCCTGCAAACCAGAAAGTGATTTCAAATTTAACAGTATGTTATAGGAACTTAAAGTGCTGTTGGAATAACTTTTTTCTTTTTGTGAGTAAAAGAATTATAGAAAGTCTTAAAAAGTTTTATTGCAGAGCATGAAAGCATTTCCTGTTGCACAGGAAAGAGAGAAATAATTTTTTGCATTTCAATTTAAAAGGGTTCTGAAAAAGGATCAGCAATTGCAATACATTAAAACAACAACAGTGGTAAATAATCTATGTATTACCTTCAGTATTAAAACTGTTTAGACGAGGTCCAACACCTAATTTTAGAATTACAAGACTACCAGTCATAACATAATGTTATTTATTACGCTATCAGATAAAATCACAATCGGTTTTTAGGTTGTCATGTTGATAATATTGAGCATCTCCTTTCAATTTTAACAGTTTCTTAAGACATAATTGTGTCTGTTAGTAGAACATATTTAAACAGGAGTCACTTAACTTGCCTTGAGTGAAACTGAGGACAATAATTGCCATCATATAATATGGAGGATACCCAGTTACACTACCAATGGGGGGGTTTGGTGACCCGGTACCTTAGAGATGCTATTAAGGGAGTCCTCCACTCCCCTCAGCATGCTGCTGGGCCTCTCCTCCTGAGAAAGGAGTAGTTTCCTGTGAAGGCTGAGCAGAGCAGAGAGCTGGGACACACTGGTGCCTACACAGGCAGATCTTAGGACCTCAGACATCGTTGCAACAGTGCAGCAACTCTGGGAATAAAACAGAAGATGGACGAACTGCAGCTGTTGGTAACAGCAGGAATTATAGTAGGCATTATAGTAGACAATTCAGTAAGCAAAGATGTGTGGGTACAGATGCAAGGGACAGTGTTGCCACCTGCATAGGGTGTTCAGTGGCAGCATATTGACCCGTTTCATACAATGTGTTATACCGTATGTGGAACGTCATTCATACATCTGTATAACAGTGATGAGACAGAAAGTAGAAGTGAAACCTTATGATTAGCATGTAATTCCTGTACATTTTACAAAGCCTGCACACTCAGGCAGTATGGTGAAAACTGATGCACATATAATCTGATGCACAATACCTGATACAGGGCAAGGTATTGACCTGCCACTGCAGGGTCAGACTGGCCATGACACTCCAACATGTTGAGACAGGCATCGGCCAGGATGGAGGAGGGCAGCTTGTGTTGGAGACACAGGCTGATGGCCTCAGTCAGTGCCTTACTGGCCTGTGCCAACAGCTGCTGGGCTCTATACCTCTTCTGCTGCTAAATACACAACACACACACAAACACTTAAAATGCAGGCAGATTAACACCCCTGTACACTATGAGAGTCAATGCAAGTCTGCATAATAAATCAATCGTATAGTACACAAACAAGCGTGTTACACTGCGTAAATACAGTAAATTATTCTCTATCATTCTAAGTTATCACCATAAGTCACATGTAAAATAAATTAAAAATATATTGTATACACAGTATCTATATATCTTATATTCACATGTTTTTAAAGGTCCACTCTTACAGCCTCTGCCCACAGCATAAAAACCTCTTCACCCAGGTGTTCATTCCAGCCATTTCTTATTACATGCTTTGTTTATACATTTGTAAGTAAGTTATTTTTAAATAGTTTAAAAAGGCACAGCATATTTCACACGGTCATAATTTTCATTTCTACATGAGGCTAGGAGGTTCTATGCAATTCAAAGAAGGTAATTTTGTCTGGCAACAATACTTTTAAGTCCCAGAGTGACAAATGCATAATACATGAACTGATTTGAAATTATTTCAATGGCATCTAGATATTAGGAATAATACATTTAGTTTCATCGTAGTTAATCTCAATGCAGGCACCCCAGTCAAAACTCAACATTACCAGTTGAGTCCTACTTGATATTCCAAAATGTTGCCACGTAAAAAACACTGCCCCCATTTTATTCTGCACCAAGTTTGATGTGGACAGAAAATCTCTCTGCTCCGACTTTCAATATGAGAACTATGCACAACGCCCAGAGATTTACCTCTGGGGGATTTGAGATGTGAGGTGAACCACAGGATAAAGACCTTAGATTAGAGATGAATGAGAAGTGATGGGGTCACTTGTCAGTGGGAATGTACCTGCAGTTTAGCAGAGGTCACCTTCGGCTCTCTTCTGCTTGATTCTCTGACATTCCCTTTCGCTGAATTCTGCTCCACGGAAACAACTTTAGAGTCAGACATGGGGCCCCTTTGAACAAGATTAGTTCATGACCACACAACAATGATCATGATATAAAATCACCTCATGATCACAAACCATGAAGTTCTGTCTTATATTATGTAATCCATCTCTCTAATCTCTATAAACGTTTCACCCTGTGTAACAAAATGTTTCCTGGTTATTTGTCCATTAGCATGTACTGCATGTGTGTGCAAGTGTGTGTCTGTATCACAAAACCCCAAAAGGCCTGACAGTAAAATCCCCTATGATTTATATGACTTCCCATAATGGCTTTCTATGTTAAAAATGTAATTGTTCTCACTCTGGTATGTTGTTTTTGTGGTCTGAAGGCAAATTTTCCATTAAATGGTAGATGTATCCATATTTTAGAACAACAGTCCATGTTGCTGTTGCTGGAAGTGTTTTAAAAAGACAATTTAGTCATAATCATTTCATGACTTTTTCTATTATTCTTATATAAGATTTAATAAAGCAAACTTCTCGATTGCAAAGATTAGGACCACAAAGTTACTTGTCCCTGGACTTCTGGTCAAAGGGATTTTGTATTTCAAAGGTATGAGGTTGGTGAAATGAACATATTGGTCTGCATTTAGAATAGTCTGATTTCCGTATATATTCATTCAATTCCCTGATATTCCCCTGTGATTCTATAAATAATGTATCAAATTCCACAGTTTCCCATCTGGAATAGTGTCTGTGAGAACCCTCTATGTACCAGACATGTACACATGAGCATATTGTGTAAATATATATATACGAACATTTGTGTTGTCTACCTGTTTGCGGCTGTCCCAGAGCGCACATAGATACATGGGGTCCTTCTGCAAAGCCAGCAATCTATGGTACTTTCCCGTCAGACTCAGGCAGCAGGCTTTGATCTCCATGTTGTCCTGGGAGTGAGAAGTGACTGCAGCCAGCTGGCCCAGAGCCACCTGCCCCAGGGTACTGCCCACACTCACCCATTCCTGGACAAGACACAAGGAAGTTAAGGTCAAGTCAGGAAATGCTTGACAAGTCATGTACTTACTTGTACTATCAACTGACAAACAAGTATTTGGATACATGAACCTATCTTTTTCTGTTCACTGGTCTGTGGAGAAAACATTTAATTCGCCACAACAAACACTGATCCCTGTGCTATGAAGACAGAGTGAGACAGAAAAAGGAAGAGAGAGAGAGAAAGCAAGAGAGAATGAGAAAGAGACAAGAAATTGGAATATACTTGGAAAATATCAGGTCGATATGATTATACCATTCATAAAGACCAATATAAGGACTGCTGGATTATACTTGTCATGCTCACAGCCCTGCAAGCCCCCTAATCAAAAGTATTAACATTAGGTTTCCAATTTAGAGTTCTGGGTGATGGAATCGCTACATGTAATGACTGGCAACTACCTGTCCTGGAATCCTATTTCAAAACCAGCAAAGCATTTTCAACTTGTGGGGTTGATGGGGGGGTCAGGCCCTCAGAGCTGAGAGAAGTTAAACAATCGCTGTAAATTGTTGGCTAGCCACACAATGTTTGCTGTCAAGAGGACAATAAAGTACAGAACTGCCCAGTGTTACTTTGCATGTCAGCATCCCCAAATGGCAAAGTGAGGCAACTACCCTATCCACTCCTCTGAACTAAGCCAGACTGTGTCAACATGGCATTTTTTCTTTTATGTGTAAACGTGTCACTTCCTGTGCCCTATGGAATTTTTGTCCTCAAGACTGAAGACCTGAAACTTGAAATAATTTAGGCACAGGGCAAGTCTGAGTTACATGTGACAGAATGATTCTCTGTTCCACCGCTGCTTTGTCAGTAAAAAAAAGTGAATCCATATGTGCTCACCTAAAATGTTCATTGTAATGAAGGAATAATAAAATGCCCTGAAATTTCTATTTGCAAGTAGAAATAAATAAATGAATGAATTGTTGGTATTGGTCTATTTATTTGCTGATGATAAAAACATAAAATAATGACCTGTGCTAACATCAGAAATAGCCAGTTAATGCAATCATTTGTTAGAAGAACTGAAAATTCTTTGGTATAATCTGTTAATTTATCACATTGATTGGTGTTTTAGGGCTACAGTAAGACTACAGTACATCACTACTGTGGCGGATAAGATTCGACCCAGGTCTGAGGCGCATGTGCACTGTCTAACCTGTTCTAGAGAGTCAGGCTCAGGTGTGCAGTGTGTAAACTCCTCCAGTGCTATCTCAATAGAGGACTTTCTCTCCCAGGACAGAGTTTGGCGTTTCTCCTCAGCACAGTGCTCTTCCAGCACGGCCAGACAAAATTCTGCCAGGGCCAGTCGCAGGTTCTGCAGCCTCCGCATGGCTGCCAGTGACAGTCCCTGATTCTGGGAAGAACGACAGCACCAGCGTAAAAACATAAAGGAGAACAATGCAATCACAATTATAGGAACACACATGCAGTAGATCATAAAGTAACCTGTAACACACACATCAGTATGTTTAAATGAGAGAGTGGCTGGTTAGGATGCAGGAGTGGGATATGATAATGAGTTCAAACAGACAAATAGCAACTTAGGCAGGATGTATGGTCAGATATTGTGCAACGTGGCAAATGAGAAACTTGGGCAATGGTCCGAATGAAACTGAAAACCACTCAATTAAACAAGACAGAAGTACATATGGAACAAAATATATCCCAGATCATGAAGATGAGTAAACAATTTCAGTGATTACAGCTGTTGTCTCTTGTTTCCAATGCCGCTTAGATGTCAAAACAAACCAGGGCAGCAGCACCATCTGCTGAACGCACACTGCTACAATCCAGCCTCCGACGGCTGACTCATCCACAGAAGATTTCATCAACAACTCAACGGAATCAGGTGTGATGTGTTCTGTCATGAGTCCATCAACATGTAAATCAAGGCTGCAGCCAGTGCTGTGCCAGTCCATCTCTGGCACTGACACCCTCACATAACCTCATCTGTATGAGAGCTTGTATAGTGTCTGGATAAAACATGAATCTAATCCCCATCTGCTGTTGACAAGAAAAAGTAATGGAGGCTTTATCTGTTTGTGTAACAGTATTGTTTAACTGCGGTCTGACATATAAACAGCAATACACACATACACAGGATATCACACAGCCGAGAGCCCCAGAAGATGACAGTGGTACAACAGGGCCTTAATAACCTCATGTAGAAGCTTAATTGTGATTCAGTCAATTAGACTCTTTCGGAAATGAACATGCAGATAGAACAAGCAACACCACTCTCTCTGTCATTTAGCCATGAACAGGGCTTTGAACAGGAAAATCCTTTCTTCTCTCAACAGTGAACAACGTGCTCAGATACTTCTCTAAATAGGATCAAACATTATGCACATTCTGCACGTCTTTACCGGGCCAGCAATTCATCTACATCTACATCTGGGCTAGAATGTAACAGCCAAGCAAATGTACTTCCACAGGTGTTCAAAGCCATTTCTACAACGAGTACTGCCTTCTACTCCATGCAGTCAGTCATTTCTGTTGTTCATTCAGCCACATTGTCTGCTGATCCTGTTTCTATCCTCAAAAGAAAGTTAAGAACAGTGGCTGTGACTGGTTAAAAGTGTGGATAATAGAAAACAGAACGTTTCTCAGAAGGTGAAGGATAAAATGCCTCCCAAGGTTTTTGAGAGTTCGTGAAAGATGGATTTTCAAGGTACATGCATCCACTTAATTTACCTTTAACTGTGAGGGGTGCAGCATCTGAGCATTCAGCACCACGTGTTCTTGCTCTGTAACAGCTAGCTGCATTTGGGAGAGGCCATCGAGCAGGAAGCGCTGCTTGTCATCTGTATGAGTAGCATGGTTGGCTAGGATTCTGTTAAGGGTGGATAAAGACAGAGAAGCTAAAATATGGTTGTGTGAGTGAGATTACTGACTGTGCCTGAGTCACATAAAGCATGTGAGAGCACATTGGGCCTCATGCAAGAACTACTTGAATGAACAAATTTGTTCTTATGTGGCAAGTTCGAGAGGATTTGTGGCATTTGTGGAAGAATTTTCTCTTCGGTAAGAAGGAAACGAGTGGTTCAGACCTGTTATATGAGTCATGAGCAGAAAGTCTGCATTTCTACACAGGTGAAAAACACGCATTTGACCTGAAATCATATTGCCTTAATCTGAATGAATTAAATATGATACCAAAATTAAATAAATTTAGACCTAAGACAAACTTAATATAAAAATGTATAGTCTGTTTACCATATCGTCATCATCATGGCTTGCTAATTTACTGTGAGGCATTTTAGATTTTATTGGTATATTTTGGCACATCAGCTTCTACAGTTCAGTAAAACATTCCTCTACTGCGACAGCTGCCTCAGGGTCTTTATGCAGGTCGCTGTCCAGTGTAACATCACCTACTGCAGGCTGTAATATTCTCTCCTCTAAAATATCTCCATGACTGTCACGTACCCCTGATCGCGTTGCTTCAGACGTTTATTTTAAGCATCTATCTTCACGTCACTCTTCAAATCTTTCACAGTACAGTGAAACGGATGACTTAAGACAACTTTGTCCAGTTAAGAGAATTTGGTGAATCCAAAGGTCAGGATAAGAACAGGAACATTAGCATGAGGCCCATTGTGTGAGAGTCAGGTCAAGGTGTAATAGTATTAAGGAATCCCTCTTAAGTTGAACTTTTATGTGCTGATTTTCAAGATTTAACTGTCAAAACCCATCTACGTGCACACAAGTAGACAAAAGATTGTATTTGTATATGGCATATAGCATGGTTTAAAGAATATTCACTTAAATATTACACTAACATTCAGGTCTGAAGTAATTCCTGACTGACTAACCTCAGACCATGTGCATACTCTACATGTGCCTCTGCTGCACGTTCTCTATAGCTGAGTTTAGTGAAACCACTGGCACACTCTCTGAGTGTATCACAGGCGGCCATTAGCCTCTGGGCAACCTCGGGGGTGAGTGTCTCTCCAGGTTCACCACCACCAAGGACACGTAGACATTCAACGGCTCCTCTGGAACACAACACGACACATTCCATTAGATCAGGATGACATGAATGCCCATTGAAGTCAAGTCAAGGTGAAGTAGGTCTCACTTGTTAAAGCTTCTGTGGACTTTTGTAAAATATCCGTTTAAGTCTGTTCATGATGCTGGGTGTTTGTTTCATGGATTATATGGTAACAAGTCTTGTACTCATTCTTTAGGGTTTACTGTTGTCACTTTTGATCAAAAGGCTGTTTATAGGGTGAAGTCTAAATATGGTGTCAATATTAGCCTTATTATGTACATTGGTTTTACCCAAACTGGATAGTGCAGCTTAGAAATGTCAGAAATCTTAATCAAGAAAAACACATCACCAAGGTTCATCTGAACCAGGAAAAACGACACATTTAGCAGGTTTAACCACAGACGTTTTGGGTTACCTCATCTCTAATGAAGTGATCAAGAACGTGACTTCTTGGACTCGGTTTACCCTCTGCTCCAGAACCAACTTCAGAGCCCCAGAACCTTGTTTAATAATCTGATCAATCTGTGAGAGAAAAAAAAAAGGCATGATCGGAAAAGTATTCACAAGAAAACATAAGGTAATTGTGCTGCAGATGGATGTGAGAAGGTAGCGATTCTATACCTTGATGTGTGCATCTTGGTCCCTCTGGCCTACTACAGCTCTGACCTTGGTGAGGGTGAGGTGGTACCAGAAGTCCTCATCCCCACCCAGGGCTTGGGCTTTGACCAGCAGGATCCGAGCCTGGGCATAGTTCTGCTCTTCACAAGCCAGAATAGCCAGACTGAGCAAACTTCTTGCCAATGCTTTCTGGTCTCCAAGCTCCTGAACAGACAGCATTTGAAAGAGAGAGTTAGAATGGAGAAGAAAATTTGTCATCAACAATGCATTGCAGGTTCATATTTTCTTACACTTGTCAGCATTGCAGATGTATAAAATGTTTGGCCTGATTGGTCAGATTCTATTTTACAGAGGCTGACACTTCTTCTGTTTCAACTCACCATAGCCACCAAGTGGGCCTCTGCCATGAGCTGCCTGGCTGGTTGATAGAGCCCCATGCTGAGGCAAATCTCAGCTTTGTCCAGCCAGATGTCCTGAGCACACACATCCATATGCTGTCGATCAGAGCTAGCCTTTTCATCCTCATTAACACGCTCAAAATGTGCCCTGCTAGGATCTTATAGTGTTAAATCTAGATTTCAGTATGAAATTCATTTCACATAACACTCATTCCAGATTTATGAGAAAAGTAATTTGACTGTCGTAAAGCCTATATATTAATCTCCCATCACACATTGTTACCTTATAAAAATACTAATTACAGCCTAAAGTTAATTTCCTTCACCACTATAAGTCACTTATGGGCGCTTGCCAATCATCCTCTAATAAGTAATAAAACTAAATTAATGTAAAAGTTATTAATTTTAATGGTGATTTCTTACTTGTAAAACCCTTTTGAATGTGGAGCATTTGATGCAGAATTTAAAACACAGGTATTTACATTGTGAAATGCATGCTGACCTGAATGTACTCTTTGTGATGGCCTCTCCTCTCTTGTGAGAAAACAATTGCTTTGTGGCACCTGCAATCATGAACATCGTTATAATAGGCCATTAAAGCAAAATATACATACATGAAATCTTTTTAGGTGAGTTGGAATACCCCATCTGTTCTTGTTCTACAATTCTGCTCAGATTCAGGAGCTTCTCCTGATACGGCGACTGTATCTCCAAACCCAGCTCACAACAGGTCCTCACAATTCTAATTAGGTGAAAAAAAAGCCACAAGGAATGAGTCACTGCATAAAATGTAATTATTGAGTGTAAATAGAATTAGTAACTAATGGCGCTACAAGTTGATGCTCATCAGCTCCCCAGTCTTCTGTGCTTCCCTAGGTTACGACTGATATCCGTGGGTATCAGTGTTTTTACCTGAGTCGGTAGAGGTCGGAGAGGCTCCTCCTATCCAAAAGGTCATGAGCAATGGTCTCAGCTAGATGGATTATGGGCAACCTCAGGTGGTCGAGTGAGAGTGAGTGGAGCTCTCTTTCAAGCAGGTTGAGATAAAACAGGCTTCGAGTCTACAGCCAAACAAACACAAAGAAATACAAATCTGATTCTTGCAGGGATATCCAAAAAATGCATATGCAATGCAATGTTTTATGAGAATAGGAAACGGCCCACGATGCCACCTGCTTGCTCAGTTTCCTAATGAATTAAATCCAATCTCATCACATACTTCCAGCCATAATTCAGAATACTCAGGTTACAACCTCATCCAACATCTTACTTGGACCCATACAGATCAATTAATTCACTTCCTCTTGTCTTGACCAACAAATGACAGCTTCTTAGAGCAACATTGGTACCAAGTCAATGCTTCTGGCAGCTGAGCCTTTGATCCTATACAGCCAGTGGATACAATCCCTGCTATGTTGAAAACAAGACTGAAACCAGAGACAACACAATAGACGGTAGATGGTTATGGCACAGACTTACCTGCTTTGCAATGCTGTGTGTATTGATACAGTGGGGGTTACTGTTGGTTCTAAAGATTTGCCTGGCCCGGTCAGGACAGACGAAGCAAGCCCAGTCCTTTGGCGTGGAAGGAATTCTCTGATCCATGACAACAGGTTTAGGCCGCTCTTCTGAAAGGGGAGCCTGGTTAAATAGATGGAGGCAGTGCAGTCAGCATTTAAAATTAAGCACAATTAATTAGTTCAGTAAATACCTTTCAAGAATATTTTTACTGCCCCAAATAAATTCTGTAAATAATATGCACATTTTCAGTGGTGTGTCATGTAGTATTACTCACTTTTAATAATAAATAAAATGTTGGACTCATTATGATCATCATAAAAATAATAAGACAGCATTTGAAAGCAGTTTCTCTTAAACATACAGACAGAGAGGGTGGACAATGGCCACAGGTTATTGACAAGCAACTGAAATAACTGCATTATTCTTCAAAAGTAAAAACCTATAGTATTGTATGCTACACACTACTGAAAACCGTGTAAATCAACGAAAATTAAAAATAGGGGACTTACCTCTTCCACTGGTTTGCCTCTGCCCTTGTCTTTGTCTTTCTTGGATCCAGCAGAGAGAGGAGGACGGGGTGGCTGACTCTTTGCCATCTCACTGGAAATCTCACAACCCACTGCCATGGATACCTGGAGTGCACATAGATGCATGTTCCATACTCAACTCAAATATAATTTGAAGAGCAAACTCATCCACATTGTCAAAGCTGAGTGGCAGGACAGTGTTGTGGTAAAGATACAGTACCTGCCATATTTGAAGTACAAAGGTGTAGGCTCTGAGCAGGTTAAGCTGGTGCTCAGGTGAAGTCCTGTCTGCCATGACAGCGAGCAGAGTGTGCGCTTGTGCTAAGCTTTCAAGGCACCGAATGTCCTTCAGATTAGACAAACTCTGTGTGAATACCAAGTCCTGGACTCCTACCCAGGACTCGCATTTCACTGAACTCACATCCTTCTTTTTGGACTTGGCCGCTAGAGAAAAGACATACATATAACATTTAATGTGACAAAGAATTTAACAAGGCGTATAATCTGTAAGTATAACTGTAAGACATCACTAATATTACTTTAAGCTATTACAAATACGGAGGTACATATTTCTGTATTTAGTTTCCACTTCTTCTTTGAGTGTTCAGTTTGTCTCTCAGGGAATATTTATTCCTCAAACCAGGAGACTAAAAAGCCTTCTCACAGCACTCTTTTAAATAGTGCTATGGTATTCTCATTGGGTCTTGAAAAATCTGTGTCTTTGTTTGGTCACTTCCTCTTCCTCTGAACAATATTTGTTTGGTTTCATTTTTACACAGGGTAACAACTGAAATCAAAGAACAAACTCTGATTGCCATTGCTGATGCAACTATCAAAAAGCTGTGGCATTGCCCCTCTCTGGATCAGACAGAGCAGAATCCTCTAAGGAAAGCAAAGTACACGTGCACATGTTTTCATGGTCAACCACACACACAAGCTAAATCCATATTGAATATGACGTTTTAAAGCCCACATGCGTGCCTTGACGGGAATTCTCAAAATCTGTTATATTTTCATTTAGATTTTAGAATGCACAGAGTGTAGCATACTTAACCAAACTAGCTAGTCATTCACGCAGTTATGTCGTGATGCAATGAACAAGTTGAGTCAATGAGTTCTACCTGCTCCTCCTGCCTGTTCAGTCTCCAAGTGTAGAAGGATGTCTATTGCCCACTGAACCTGGTGTTGGGCGTCAGCTTTGGGGAAGTTGTGACAGTACAGCCACTCTCCAAACTCTAGCAGAAGGAAGACCTTCTGCCACTGAATGTCTGCACGCTGTTCACAAATGGCATAGTAGACAGTAAGTCAAAACATTTTTAAAGACGCCTTGTTTTTACATTTTGCCTGTTTAATAGTTGACAGGAAATAGTTCTTTATGTGGCCTGGAGTTGGGAGTAAAGTGACACCTTTGGACGGTGTAACAGACCTCCTAGCCTGTGTTATAGCAAAGGGGAACTTGGAAACACAGTTGTAATGACATGCTGACTCCACATGATGGTGCTACAGAGTTGGCTTATATATTGCCTTTGCAAAAATACTACACAGGAAATAAAATGATGAACTTTATGACTAGAATTTACTAATATGACAGATTCCAACATGATCTATCTGCATGGTTCTGCTGCTGTATCAGGTGTGGGTAATGATGTAAACATGATGCCAGAACAGGGTAATCCTACCATCAGAGAGGTGATGGATTTCTGGTAGCAGGTGAGCTGTTGGGTTATATTGTTGGAACACAGTGCCACCCCGTGCCACATAGCTGAACAGCACTGCTCTCCTTCGTCTTGCAGCCTCATCATGTCCATCACTACACTTTCCTCCAGTCGTGCATTTACCAGTATTCTGTGTTTCAGCAGAGGTCTGGGAAAACACAGGCAATAAGATTTATTTTTGTCATTCTGTCTATCTACCTTTAATATCGTTCCCCCAGGCCCCACGGTCTTATTTTTATTTTTTTTACTCACAGCCGGTGTCTAGTGCGAGGCATGTCTCTAATAGCTTGGTCCAGCAGCTGCAGAGCACTTTTCCAGTCTGTTTTATCAATGTGGATGTGGAGCAATAAACTGTACATGGCTGCTCTCAGGGCTAGGTCCTCGTCACCTACTCACAGAGACACATAGAAATGCATATTTAGATCATTGATCTTTACTCTTTAATTCAAGCAAATGTGTGTAACATAATTATCAATGCAGATCTAAGAAATGGAGCTGACCAAATAGACAATCCAAGTACAAATGGCACAGTCCCCAAAGCTTAAGTGTTTGTCCTGGAATGAATAGCACTTTTTGTGCCATCCATTATTTACAGCATAGAGGTACAGAAGAAACCAATCAGATTCAGCAAAACCAAACAGCCTCCAAAAATTCAAAAAGAAATTTCACAGTTGAACCATTTCAGGGTCCTTTTACCTGTTGCTTCATGTTTAGAACTGCCAAGAGGCCGTGCTGTCAAGGTCAGCAAGCCCTTCACTTTGGCCTGTTTCTGAAATAGAAAGGATTAATACTTCAGTCACTACAAGAGTGATGGGAAAGTGGTGGTGGATGGTTGGTCGTGGCTCACTGATGTACAGTATAAGATAAATTGCTATCTCATCTTGCCCTGTATGTGACCCTGCCCCCTTATCTGCAAATCCCCTTCCCCACTCAAGGCCTGCAACATTACTAGTTCCGTTGTCCGGGTATATCGTGTATCGTTTTTGAAGTTCACACTGGACATTCCATATAGAAAAAAAACATGCTGCTTATTGTGGGTCACACCACTGCTGAAGTGCTAAAGTTGTGCTAAAGTTGGAAAGAACGTTGGAAAGAATAGAGTTGGCTTGAACTTGCTCTATATTTAAAAGTGCTATGAGATAACTTTGTTATGATATAGCGCTATATAAATAAAATTTGATTTGATTTGATTTGATT
>JAVQJF010071783.1:0-18152 GCA_036023855.1 Gadopsis marmoratus
GTGTGTGTGTGTGTGTGTGTGTGTGTGTGTGTGTGTGTGTGTGTGTGTGTGTGTGTGTGTGTGTGTGTGTGTGTGTGTGTGTGTGTGTGTGTGTGTGTGTGTGTGTGTCCCCTCCTGGACTCTTTTATGAAAGACACACATATAAACTGGGAGGTAATATTCTACAGTCGATATACTGGCACAGCACTCTGCCCGTCTGGCAGCCTTTTCTCACACAAACTACCAACACTTTAACATATTTTGATCACCTTAACATGCAGGCCCGAAACACAGCATCAAGAAAAGAGGCATAGTTGCATCTTGTAAATGGATAAACACAGCATGCAGCCAGAGATGGCATTTGATTTGGAACAAAGCAAGTGCCGGTGTATTTGTTTGCTCTCATAAAAATGCTTTTCCTCATGCAAACAATACTTTATGTACCACACTTTAAACTGACCACGCATTGTTTGTTTGTCTGCTGACAGATATGGCAGAGCCCATTCAACAGCTCGCTACCAACAACCAAGGACGCAGTCACAGAGAACACGTTCCTTTCACTCTCCTCGCACGCAAAGACAAGGTAAACTCGACAGATGATCTACATGCGTTCAGCTTGTTTAACCCCATCTTTCTATACAGTTTCATGTAAAAGGGAAAAGCTATCAAACTGGTTAACAATAACCTTGTTTAAAATGGATTAGTGTGCCTGCACCAGAGACTAGACCTGCAAAGGAAGACCAGGCACGACCAACCCAGTCTTTAAAGAGTCGCAGTCAAAAACCTTAGTCCTTAGCAGGACCACAAGGACGGTCAACAGCTGGATGACAGGAGCTCACATTAATAGCAACATAGCTGATATAAACAACTTTGAGTGGCATGAATCAACAAGAATACAGAAATACCTTCATGATGAAAATTAACATGTTCTTGGAGGAACAGACTGTTCCAGAGCTCTTTTTTTTGGTTCATTTTTAGATCAGATGTTGCCTTTACACGAACATCTGCCTGTTGTTTTATTAATTTGTGAATTGTTTGTTTGTTTATCAATTACTGCCGATAATGATGCCTGTATAAAAACCTTAATGTCATTTTTCTAACCCACAGTAACACATTTTTTTATAACACTGAGATGCACAAAACATCTCTGAAACCCACAAGCCTTGGATGATGGTGGACATGCAACGAAAACCAAATCAGGCGACATCACGTAAACAACAAACATTTTACGTCTACGAACACATACAGATCTTCTGTGGCACTGTGGGTCAGCTATTTATATTCGACAAGATGATCGTGTCACCCAATACAATAAGCCCTCTAAACTCCTTAGGGGGCTGTATAAATAAAGAAGGCTAATTTCTTTAACTTGAGTTAATTAGTTCATTAAAACTTGGCTGGAGACTCCGGTTAAACAAAGGGCAATCATGGCACCCTATTCTTAGCGCCGGTTTCAGTGTCTTGCTAAAGGACAGCAAGTTGACCTCAAGCAGAGTGCGGGTCACACGTCTATGAGACATATGTCTGCATAGGCAAGTCTGAATAAAACGATCAAAAATTATATGTATGACTCATGTCACACAACACTTCCATAAGAAGAGTTAATTCAATTTAACACAGTGTTCATGCGTAAAGTTCTGACTCAGTCTTCCCTTGTCTTTCGTCATCTGTTCTTTCTCAGTGTGGCGAGCTGCTATATGAGAAACGCCAATACGAAAAGGGCCACTGGGCTTGTATAACAATGCATGAAGAAACTTATGAGCAGAGCATCTGCTATGGTTTCATGAAGATAATGAGATACATCTGCCAGCAGAACTCCTTAGGTAAGCCCACAAGCAAGGGGCCATTTAAAAACACACCATCGGTTTCTGTCCCTGTTAAATTTCCAGCCCCTTTTCACTTTCAACTAATTTGCCACTTCCTTTACATCTGTAGGCGACTACCTTGGCATGACGCTCCCCATCGTCACAGTGGTGCGCACAGATGAGAACCATACTGTGATCTCCCGTGACGTTACTGTGGCATATTTCCTTCCCACTGAGCATCAGGCTCAGCCCCCACAACCTACTGACAATGAGATCGTCATAGAGATCTGGCCCGCCCCTACTGTCTACGCAAGGTCAGTAGAGAATAAAATAAAAAAACGTTCACTTGTACTATATCTAAATCAACTGTTAGCATTCACCACCTCCCTGCTCCTTCCAGGGCCTTCACTGGTCCCACCAACGAAGTGACCATCATTAATCAGATGCACGCCATGGCCGAGCTGCTCGACTCTCCTGTTGTGTGCGTCAGCGACTCGTTCATCGTGGCCGGTTACACCAACCCTGCTCACAGCAACCGTCAGAATGAGATCTGGTTCCTGGAGCGACCCTGAGGGATGAGAGGATTAAGCAGGATCCTATCTGTGACCCACGAGCCTCATAATAATCCCTTAACACTAGGCTACAACAAGCCCAACTATAGCCCCAGGTGCAACGTCCTCTTTAGTCTCCACCTCTACCTGAAATGACCACCAGGCCCAGCACCCTCCATATCAGATTCAGCCCTTACTTTACCCTCAGTTAATTTTTATTCATGTTCATGTAGATAGATCCTCATTTCACCCTTTAGAATTGAACTAAATTACTGCCGTGCTCTCATGGACACAACCCAGATGCTGAGGTGAAGCATAGCATTCGTCTCCTGCTCGTACACAGAGATGGCTAAAAGAAAAACCTTCCTCAGCTCAGCGCCCTCTTGTTAATAGCTGAAATAGTTTTAACTCTTAGCGCTTCGTGAACACGGTGACCATCGAGCGCTGTCAGAAACATGCAACAGCCTGTCTTTCCACAGCGGATGTGGACATGCAGCCTTATCTATCCTGCTCCCTTTCTGTTTGTCGCACAGCTCTATTGTCCTGTCATGTGTGGTAAAGGTCAAAAAAAGTATTTCCCCTGACATTCTCTAGCTTGCTGAGATGATTTTAACTGTCGACGTTGATCCAGTGTTTCTTTATTTCTGGATCTCATAATGCATTACATGTTTCAAGTCTATGTGATGCCAGTCACACTGCATAAACAATCATTTAGTTCCAACAATATGTGCAATATTTACTTGATGTTTTTACTGGATAAAAACAAATGCCATACGTCTACAAACGAAATGCTGAAAAACTCACATTTTACTGCTGAATGACGATCATAAATGTACTTATATTCTATACATCCTTTTCTCTTAAGAAAATGATGCATCTCAACGCATTGCTCATGTTTCAAGTCTGTTCACACACAGGAATAGTTGCCTATGTACCTCGTTGTCGTGCTCTTGTCAGTGTTAGAGAGTATGCATTCACTCATTCAAATAGCAGTGCTGCTGAGAAGACACAATGCAACCAGGAAAAGACACAGAATATCTCTGTGATTACGCTTCTGGTTTTTTTGTTGTTTTTTTAAATAGTTTAAACTTAAGTGCTTTCTTCTATTTTTATTGTTCTATCACAAATCTAAAGAGAGTCTATAAAGTCAGAGCGAAAGAAGTATGTATGTTTATCGTCACTGTATTTTATGCAACATAAACAAAGTGATATGCGTCAAACCAGCTACACCTAGAGTTTACTGTAATTTATAAATCTTTCCGCTTTTTAAAAATCTACCAAAATTCAAAGAAGTAATTTAGCATTAAATGATTGTAGAGTTTTGTAGTGTGTTCTGTACAGTTAAAATTCAAGTGCAACAACAATCAATAAACATGCTCGTCTCCTGTCTTTTCAAGTGTACAGTGATGCTGAGTTTTTTTGAGTTCATATACACTATGCACACAGTTCTGGGATGTGTTTCAATAAATGACATCCAGTCATATGGTATTAAGGAGCTCATAATTAACCTCATTCCTTGCCAAGTGCAATCTGATTTATTGGCAAAGAGCAAAAGTCAAATCCCCTCAACGGCTATTAATGAAATTCCAGATTAGTGTAGTTACGTGTTTGTATCAAGCAAAAAATACTGCATTTATTACAGAATGTTCCTAAAAAAGTATTCCTTAATTTTAATGGGATGTAGCAAACAAAAGGGATCCCACCCAACTCTGAAACATATAGCATAACCCATTTTACAAGAAGAACTGCTGCTGAGGCATAGTAACATGAGTTCTCACAAGAGGATCACACACTCACTATGGTAGATCAGAGTGCAGCCCATTGCACAACACTGTAAACTGTACGTAGTGTCTGATAGAGATACAACAAGCATCAATGAGGAACCGTCTTTAGTGTGCAGCTGAGGCAACGATAAACAGAATGTGTGTGTTTAAACATGACATTTGTTTTTTCTGAAAAGACAGATTATTTTAAATTTATGTGGAATGCCAGTAAAACCTAAGCCCTAAATTACTTACACCATTAGTTTCCATTACAACTCAACACAGGTTGTAAACTCCATGATGGATATCTCAGGGCTGGCTTGCACACAGCGGCCTAGATGTTCATTAACATGCATTTGTCTGTGAAACCTCCACTCGCGCTCAATCAAAACCACAAATGCTGAGACACGAAAAAACAGGAGGCTATTTTCTGGTTATATGGCCGAATACTGGTCCCTCTCTGATGTCTGTGATAAATTGGGCCAAAAACCGAAGGGAAAGCACAGAACTGAGCCCCAAAAAAGCCTGTCTGCATGACTGGTTCAGTTTTCTGATTTTCTCAGTAATCATTAAATTCCGCCTGAATGACTGCAGTGATGGTCATTTTACACATGAGTACAGCATTATCTCTATTGTGTGTACTGACTGGTCAGATTAAGGGAGAGCAGTGGGACGTGAAGGTTAACAAGCAAGTTGCAGGCGCCTTCCGGACGTGGGGGCAGGGGGGGGGGGGTAATATGAAGGGAAGGTGAAAGTCAAAGTAATTACAGCACAAACAAGAAAAGCTCAGTTATTATAAACAATCCAAAAGGAATCAGACAGGAAAGAAAAGACCCAAAGAAGACCTAACAAAGCCATGTATACAATATACAACAGATCTAAATGTTCAAAGGGTGTCGCTTTCTAGCTGTCCATCCAGCTGAGGCAGATGAAGTGTAGCTGCACATTTACAGCACAGTACACACAGACAGTGAACCAACCCGTGACAAGGAAAGAGCCTGTAGGGTCCGTTAACAAACCAGAACATCCACCAGCACTGGAAGCCAGACCACTGAGTGTGACGGGATGCTGCTTTCAAGACAAATCAGTCCATTTAATATCAACAGACCCAGTAAGAACCATGCAGCGGGAGGAAAGACATGTGATGCTGAGATTATATGGCTGGGGATTTCTTTTTACCAAACAATCAATCTTTATTTGTATAGCACCTTTCATACAGGTAAGCGCAGTTCAAAGTGCTTCACAGATGATAACAAAGCACCAAAGCAAACTGTGACCACAAGGTGGCAGCAAATTCCCAAAAAAAATAACATCACATGCTTTAATGATCAAATCAAACCAAACATGTCCAATGGAGGTGGGAATGTGCTTGTCTGCAGGTGTGTATTTATCACTGACAGGAACAGTGACAGTGAACGCATCATGGACAACAAAGACTGACTAGTTAAGGAGTTTTGGTATCAAACAGAAAGAAATCCATTCTTGGTGCATGGCATTGTGTAAAAACAAGTGACCTTCTTCACATCCCCTCAACTCTGTCTGTTATGTCAGATGTCTATTCGTAGGAAAAATTATAAGCCGTAAAGTCAGGTGGAAATTCTGCTGAATATGATGCAAAATTGCTTGTGCCCTACCTGCAGGTAGCGCGCCTGGTGAGCAGAAAGGGCCTCCCCCAGCGACACCACCACTTTGTCCACGCTGCGCTGGTGGGAATGGGCCTGGATGTCTGGGCTCTCGTCTGAACGCAGCTCAATGTGGGATATGAGCAAATTAGAAATCACTGACTGCACCGACTGCAAAAATGGAGTAAGAGAGGAAAGGGGCAATCAGATTTGAAAATAGTCAAAAGGAGATATTTTATTTTTAGGTCACATTAGGCCAGAGAGATAAAGGGGATTTATAGCATATAAATACTTAACGTATATTGTTTTTACCTTTGTATCTCCCCCTGGAGTTGCACTGAGGGCCAGGATGCGGAATTGCAAAGTCTGGCTGCCGAGCTGTCTGATCACCTGAGTAACAGCGAGAGCAGCAAGTGCAGGACATAATTAGCACTTTATTTGAAGAGTCCAAATATTTAACTAACTAAAAGTGTTAGAATGCAAACCTAAAGAGTGAGCAATTAGATCATGTCTTCGATCACTATATACAGTATATGTAATAATATCACTATGTGGATGGAAATCATTACACAGTACATGTTCTGTCAAAATCTATTGAGTAGCTGCTGCACATGAACTACAGTCACTCTAACAAAGGTGAGCGTTGTGCACATGATGGTAGTGCTCACAGCTCATTTTTTGTGTGTGCAAGGCGTTTGTTTTGAAATGGATCAACCATTAGTCATTTACAAAAGATAGTATCTTGTTTAGGGCTTCAACTAACAAGTAGTTTCACGTTAACTTAAGCCTATAAGACTTAAGAACTAGTGTGGGAAACATGCCCATCACAGTTCAATACATTGGCATCGTCCCTTGATAAATGACTTCATAAACTATGAATCGGCTATCAAAATTATTAGTCGTTGACTAAATGAATTGCTTCAGCACTTATCTTGATGTGTAAGCACTACAGCCGATTGAGTCAGCAGTGACACATGACGGACTTCAATGGCAACTTGTGGTCATTAGTGGCAGGTTTGTGTACCTGACAGTAGGCATGGTTGCCCAGCGCCTTGTGGGCTTCATCGATCACCACACACTTGACCTGCTGGGCCGGGCAAGTCTGTCTGGACAGGTCGTTCACCATGACCTGAGGGGTGAGGAAGAAGACGCGCCTGGTCCGCCACACTTCCTGCCTCCGCTTTGCTGCTGTGCTGCCTGCAGATAAAGAGATGGGCGACTTGTTAGTAAAAGGGCTCAAAGAGGAGTGTTTGTGGTTTTTAGTGCCATGGTTGCTACCTGTCAACTCAGCCATGTGTGACTGTGGGATCCCCATCACGTTGTAACAGGCCTCGATCTGTTGTGCCACCAGCGGTTTGGTGGGAGCCATGAATACAATCTTCCCCGATGGATACCAGCGGTAGAAGTTGTACATAACCACAGAGGCTATAAAGGTCTTTCCTAGGCCAGTGGGAAGACACACCAGCGTGTTCTGAAACAAGGCAGCCTCTGAGATCTTCAGCTGGTACTCCCTGATGGGATAGTTGGTGGGGTAAATCCATACCTTAGCTGAGGAGCTGTCAAAGCCTGGGAAGTCTGGATATGTCTGCCCACCAGGCGGGCTGGGAGGGAGGCCAGTGCTCTCGGGTCCTACAGGGTTGTCACACCGAAAAGAGTTGGCATCGCCAAGCTGCAGCGTCCTTTCAGCTTCATAAACAGCGACCACCATCAGATCGTCGTCATCTTCATCTTCATACGCGGGGTTAAAGTCCTCTGTCCTCGCTGGGTTCTCTGATGTGTACGTAGACCCCTGACCTATTTCAGCCCATAGTGGATTTCGGGGAGGTTGGTGTGCTGAAGCTACCTGTGCAGTGTTGCTTGGGGTTGTTCCGCGCCGTCCAGCGGCATTCTTGCCATCTTTTCTCGGCTGAACTTTGTTTTGAGGAACGGAACTACCCCAAGTCTGGAACAAAGTCCTCTGATTTGAACCACTACTCATTTTTCGTGTAGTCGTGTGGCGAGAGACTTTGAGGAAACGTGTCACGTGACGAGCGGCGACATTGCAAAGTGACCGTACAAACACAGGCTCACTTCCGCAAACGTTTGACCAAAATATAACGCCACAGCTATAACAACGGTTTTACTCCAGAGTTATTTAGGTCATATGGATACAGGTTCAATTGTAAAATGTTCACTGTATTGTATTGACGCCAATATATTAAGCTAAGAGATAAAAAAAAACGACACGTACGTGGTTACATTTTACAAGGAGACTTTTACTTTTTGAGTGTGACACCGGAAGCTCGACACCGGCTCGACACTGTGACACCGGAAGCTCAAAAGCTCGAGTTCATCTCCCGCGTTCCGACGCAAAGCCTCACGTTACCATGGCAATGGACAGAAGCAAGTGGGAGAATATTCTCACCCGGTTTCAGGTAGTGGTGTTACTTAACTAGCCTGCTTTCGAGTCGAAAATGACCCAGTTGTGTCTTTATACCTGCACTAATGCGCGGTCCGCGGTGTTTTGGCTAGTTCCGGTCGTTTGGCTAACTCGGGAAGACGGCTGCTAATAGTAGCTGCCGCTGTCAGCGTTCACGTAACTGAAGTCAGGTGCTGTAGCCACTGTGACTGTATTCTCTTCGGTAGGCATCGGCACGTGGGCACTTGGTGAGAAAAGAAGTCAGTCGTGCACGAGAAGACTTTGGAGACATCGTGAGAGAGATTGATGGAGGCTTGACCCACTTAGAGTGGAGGGAGACGGTCATCCCCATTCCCCACTTCACAGACACCGTAAGTTAACGGTAACTGTTATGAGAGTGTGATTTATTCCGTCTCTTGGCACTTTTAACTTACTTACTTGCGCACTAACGCGTTTGCTCGTGCATCGTCAGGACGGTACGTCTCAGCGACGCAGCAGTTCTGCCAGTGAGCCTATAAATCCAGGACTAGGTGTCTGTGCCAGTCCTCAGAGCCCATCAGCAGCAGCAGCAGCAGCATCCTTCTCAGAGGAGAGCGGAGAGCATCGTGTCCTGATAGAAGCGGAGAGAGATGATTCACAAACCAAAGGGCAGGCCTCTCTGTCTGAGGGCTGTTTCCCCAGCAGCAGTGTTACAGGGGATGGAGAGGGACACAAAGAAAGCACCGCGGGGGATAAAGGTGGAGGGCTGATGGAGAGCACAGGAGACTCCAGCGTCTGGAGCAGTTCGGAGCTGGACATGAACTATGGTCACTCTCACAAAGGTGAGAGTTGTTTGTGTCCGTCATCTGTCAATATTCATTTATATGACATAGTGGACTGGTTTTAATCATTAACTTTAACGCTATTTCTAAGTTTTTAATAGCTTCAAGAAAACTGTCCAAACTGGAGAAATGGCTTGCATACAAGTTAAGTGATCCCACCCCATTGAGGGGGGGGGGGGGGGTTCACTGGTTTAAGAAACGAAAAAAGAGAAGAAGAAACAAAAACAAACATTTACCTAAAGAGTAATTGACTTTTTTTTGGAAGACGTGTTGAACTTGCCAACAGATTTGTCTCTTGTAGTGACAAGAACCTATGAGTAATTTTAAATTTGCAGTCCCTTCTTCAGGTCCCCAGCAATACTCCTTGGCCCAGGAGGTACCCAGTACCCCAGAGGCCCTGCGTCTCCATAGAAACACCCTCACCATGGAGCTGCTCTGGCTCCAACAGGCCATTGGCAGCAGGAAAAAGGTAACACAGATGGAGGAAGAGATGTAGTGTTTCCCTACATTTATTCAGCAGTGACAGTCTCCTGCTGTAAGAAAATTGCCTCTGCTGACCTCAAAAATAAGTCAGTACAGTGGGTCCAAGAAACATCAGTTCTCCTAGAAAGAATACCTAGATTCTAATTGCCTGCGTCTGAATACCAACCATAGTATATTTGCATTGCAGCATTAGAAGCTACGTATTGAGTACAATTAACATGTTCACTGTGAAGGCTGTAAAGCAGCCAACTTAAACTTACAAACACTGAGACTGAAGCTATGCGCGACATTCAGCCTGTTCATTCCAACAGTCTGTATTAAGTGCATGCATCTGTAATGCTGTTTCTTAAGATGTTTAGCAGCCTGCACCCTTTGCTCTCAAAGTGTGTGCCAACTAAATGCCTTAATTTATCTTTAACAAAATGAATGTCCTCGTGAATCCTGCATCAGTGCTTCCATGAAGCACCCTGCAGCTCCAGGGGCGGTAAATGTGCCAAGATGTGGAGTAATGTGTACAAAGAACACTTAATGTAACCTGCAACTGAACTCACAGAAAGCAGGATTTACTCATGCGATTTTCAAATGCAGTTGTTGTACTCAGACAATCTTGATGAGAAAAGGGAGAGATTTGTTCTTGTTCACTGGGAGTTAGCTCACCCAACCATTTAGATAGCACGGTATAACTTGGTGGAAAATGAACTTTAAATGATTGTTTTTCCCTTCTTTCTTCTCCTCTACAGTACTTGTCACTGAAAGATATGCTGAGCGTATCCTGACAGCAGAAGTATTCTGAACTGGACTTGATAATGTGGGACTGAAGACTTGACTGTGGAATCTGTTTAAGCAATTTTTTTATACACTAAATAAAATGCTTTTAGTAGCGTTTATCATGCGTTTGATGAAACCTGTACATTGTGAATGTTATTTGCTAATGTAAAAAAATTAATAAATAATTTTTTCTAAAAAGTCTTCTTTCTGCTGTTGCCACTGCAGTGGTTTCACCGACATTATTATCCTCACAGCATAGCTTGTGAGAGGTTGAGGTGGCTACTGTTTTTGTGTAGGAAGCTCAAATTTCCCATTTGGATCACAATGAATGAGCGCTCACTCATCACATGAGAAGCTCATCCTACAAATATGAATGTATTAAGGTATCAATGTAATCAAAGAGCACCATGAGAAGAAGCTTTTAAAAGCAAAAAAAGTAAAAGTTGCATTGCCCTACTCTTACCATTTAGTTTTATTTTAATGTTAAATATTTAAAAAGGGTAACCTTTTATATTGCACTTGCTTGGTAAAGCTAATATGCATGATATATAGTAGTTGGCAGTTGTTTTTTTTGGAGGGGGGTACAGACAACTGGGTGTAGAGGTTATCTTATTGATTCAGCTTACAACACTGCGACCCACCCATCACCTCCTCCCCTGTCTATCTCTTTTGTTGTGGTTGTTGCTGATGGTTTGGCCCACAAAGCCAGTCATTGCTGTCATGCTGCCATGGCAACCAGGAAATACTCACCGCCGTCAGTGGAGTAGTATGTGAATGTGTGTGCATGTTAGGGGGGATAGAGAGAGCAGAACGTGGTAAGTGGGAGTCCAGACAGACCACAACTGAAGGGACTGAATTTCACCTTTGCCTTCAATTCTGCGATTTCCACGCTTCGGCTTCCACCAGGCTTGTGAGTGACTGAGCAGTGTGTATGATGTAATATGTGTTCGTATTAACGTGGCTGCTGAACAAGTGTGACCCAAAGAATGTGGGTATGTATCTGGTGCATGAAGATGGTCAGAAAATGCAACTCTGTGTAGTGAGTGAAGATATATATGTA
The DNA here is from genome assembly GCA_036023855.1 of Gadopsis marmoratus. Taxonomy (NCBI): domain Eukaryota; kingdom Metazoa; phylum Chordata; class Actinopteri; order Centrarchiformes; family Percichthyidae; genus Gadopsis; species Gadopsis marmoratus. The sequence continues at coordinate 11,251 of JAVQJF010071783.1, forward strand.
AGTAGGAAGAACTCAAGAACACTTAGCAGCCTTTTTAATATTTGCATCTGTGGATTCAGGCAGTAGCAGCTGGCTCAGAGATGGCTGCCAGCACCGCAGCCACGACTCTCCTGCCTCCAGTGAAGAGCGTGGTGGTGTATAAGAATGGAGACCCCTTCTACAATGGACGGAGGTTCGTGGTCAACCAGCGACAGGTGACCACTATGGAGGTCTTTCTGAATGAAGTGACCCAGTGCATCGGCGCTCCACTTGCCATCAGGACTCTGTACACCCCCAGACAGGGCCACAGGGTCTCAGACCTCCAGGACCTTCAGACAGGAGCCCAGTATGTTGCTGCTGGCTTTGAAAGGTTCAAGAAACTGGAGTGAGTACAAAAGCCATTTACTGCACTGATATTAAAGATCATTTTAATGTATAGTACCTCTAACAGGAGGCTTTCTGCCTCTAAAATGAAAGCCATTTAGAATAAATACTAAAATACTACTTTTCGGTGTTTGGAAAAGCGATGAAGTGTTGTTGGAAGGTTTTTCCTTAACGTGTCTCTCGATGTCACCTACAGTTACCTGAACACTGGAACGAAAAAGCCGCCTGCTGCCCGTGAAGAAACCCAGGTAGGCTTTTACTTTCTCATGTGGACAACTTGCTTTTAAGACCAACAGCACAGTCCATCACTCATTAATCCCCGTCTAACCAGGAGGAATGCACCAGCAGGCCGCACTGTGTTCATTTCAAGCTGATCCATTTGAACTCCTGCTAAGTCAAATGTGAAAATGACAACAGGATATTTATTCCATTACCGAGACAAGCTCACATTTTCCCATAAATGTGATGATGTGTTTTTCATCAAGAAAATGACCTGAATGAATTCAAACCCAGCTCTTTTCTCTTTAGCTATTTGAATTTAAATGCTGTGCACTGAAAGGGAGGCAGGGCGTTGTGACAATGATGGCAGTATTATGCAGGCAGAGGCTCTCTTAACATTCACACAAAACTGATCTCAAAACAACACACAGAGAGCCGCTCGTGCTGTGCAAGCAAGTACCCGCTTTGCATTCTGACCAGCCGGCAGGGGTGGCTGCCTGGTTTTTGCAGACGCAGAGTGTGCACTCAGTCTCAAGCATTAGGTGTTGCTTTTCTGAAAAACATAAAAAGCAGCAGAGAGTAATTGTGTGTGCCTTGGGTGTCTGCCATTTGGACAGCGGAGTCTTTGGTTTTTAAAGTCTTACATGCCTGTGTTGTGGTTGCTGTGGAGCAATGCAGGAAGTGTGTCCGTATGTGAGTTGCGTTTGATCCCGCTGGTGAAACAAAAGAGTTGTGCTTCCACACGGTATTAGCAATGCTATGTGCATGTCTGGGCAGGCCTAATACCCATATTCACAACCCCACCCCACGCCTGCTTCTCTGCTCAGAGACACTGTGAATGTATTACATGTCTGCCACTTCAAAATAAAAACAATACGGGAAGATTATCAATGTCTGGTTTGTTCTGAGTTGATTGATTTATTCCAGCTATGTTATTAACTGACACTGGCTCCAGATTTCATTGATATGGGACGGCATGAGTGGCAGCTTTGAGGGGAGACACGGCGTGTGAATGTGCCACCGGAGAAGTCTTGGAGTGACGTTCGTTTCCATGGCTGCAGCACTTGAGCTGACATGAGGAGAATAGTTAGCCAGTCGTTACACATTCAGGATAACTGTGTTTGCTGTAACGGGCGTGCATTGTAGTTGATGTGCAGGTCATGGATGATGCAAAACAGATGAGTGAATTTTTGCTACTGCTGAGAAAATTAGAAAATGGCTAGAAAACATTATGTTTTGCAGTAGCATGCATCTGATTTTCTGAATGTCCTCTACAGGCCAAAGTAACCCAGAGACCCAATGCCTCAGCCAAATGGAGAAGGTTTATACCTGTACCTTGCATTATACAGTAAGTTGGACATACTATGTGCAAATACACGCACGCACACACAATTATCCTTAGTACATTTAGGTACATGTTTCAAAGTTTCAGACAAAGCTATTATGATGCATGGTCAGATAAAACGTGTATCTTAAAAATATGTATTTACTGTACTGTATTTTTAGTACAATTTCCCCCTTTTAGCCACTCAGCAACATTTTGTACAGACATTCAAGGACCCCAGAGGATGAATCCTAATGACTTTGGTGATCCCCTGACTTTCCTGTTGTGCCACCAGAAGGTCAATGACACTTTAAACTAAGAGGTGTTAGCATTTAGTTCAAAGCACTGCTGTGTCTAAGTACGGCCACACGGAGCCGCTAGCACAGCTGTAGACTGTTAGTCTTGTTGTGTTACTATCCCTCCACTGTAGCTCAGCAAAGAAACACTGTTCTGGGAAACAAAAAGAGGGAACTTTGCATTAATTTACTAACTTTGGAAGATACACTCTTTATTTGTCTAATTCAGACTGCTGATGTCTCATAGCTTTGACTGAATTTTATGATGCATTTTTCCAAAGATTGTAAATTGTATTCCCCATCTCTTTCACTGGAATAACATTACAGTAGGAAAGGATCTCCTCACGGTCAGTATAGACAGGAGGAACAATTACACAGATCCATACCTGCATTAGTGTACATATGGGCATGTATTATTTAAGACAAAAATGTGTACCTTTCTTTTCTGTTCAGTGTTATCCGTAATGGAGATCTGCAGTGTCCACCATTCCGATTCATCCTTCCTCGGAGCATGCGGCAGGACCTGGAGCAGATTCTGAGTCTGGTCACAGAAAAGGTCAGCTTACGAACCGGAGCTGTGCGCAGGTCAGTGGCACCAACGCATAGTCACATACACACACACCCTGTGGAATACAAACACAGAGGAAAACCAGGCAAATATCTCCCTAACCCCTGTGCTTCACCAGGTTGTGCTCTTTGGAAGGCGTGACTGTGTCCTCAGCTGTTGAGCTGGAGACTGGCCACTGCTACGTTGCCGTGGGAACCGAGAGGTTCAAGAAACTTCCATATGTAGAGCTGTTGATCTCAAAAGCTACAGAGAGGTATTGTTACACAAGGTCCTCTGTGAGTGTGTGTAAAGACATGTGTATATGTGCATCTGTGCTGCCAGTTCTGCTTTCTAATATAATGTCAGACAGGAGAGAAGGTGAACAAAAAACAAAATACTGTGCACTTTTATCTCTCACTTTTTTTCACATTCCAGTGGTTTTCTTGATTTTTGTAGATTTTACCCAGGAAAGAGAAGGCTGTTGAGGAGAAATGAGGTACCTGCAGTTAATACTTTCGTCTCTTAAAAGACAATCTTAACATTGTTCCTCTGCAGCCTGCACTTCATGTTTGCAACATGTCACGTCTGAGTGACAGCTGTCTTGTCTGTGTCTGCGTTTCTCTTAGAACAGGAAAGCGGGACGCGGTCCAGAAGACCAGTACAGTGACTCAGCTCTCCTCAACTCCCCCGAGGTGAAAAAGCACTGTCTTGTATTCACACTACAAGAGCTATATTGGGATTCTGCAGTTTGGTGCAGCACATTCAACACACCAGTGACACAAACTGTGCAGAGGGTATTTTTATCTTAATGTAATACATTATAAATGAAATTCAATTCATTCACTTGTATCCCATGAATTTCAGTCAGATGGTCGGAGGGTGAAGTCGACAGGAGATGAAGCTGCAGCTCCAGCAGCCTCACAGCAGAGGAGCAGGAGAGGGGGAGCAGATGACACCTCTGCGTTCTTTGCCAGGCCCGTTAAGATCCGCAACAACAGACGACAGCCAAGACCACCGCTCGGCAATGGATCTGGTTAGCATGCCCAACTTTATACTTCTAATTCTAAATCTAACTTCACATTCACAATGCGTGTAATTCATTTTTGGTTCATCCTTGTAGCAGCTTTTTGATCTCTGTTTCTCACAGTCCGGCCCAGCGTGTTTAACAGAGCAGCACGGGGGAGAAGAGAGGAGGCGCGAGGGGCCGAGGAGGTACACGAGGATGAAAACACGGCCACAGAGCTTCCTGTTGATCAGGTTAGCTTCACAGTCCTCTCTGTGTCCTTTCAGCCTTACAACTGCATAGTACAAAGCTGTAGTTAAATCCTAAAATAATATATACAGATCTGAAAAAAATTAAGAGACCACTGCAAAATGATCAGTTCTCTGGTTTGACTATTTATAAGTATGTGTTTGAGTAAAATGAACGTTGGAAAATTTGGAGTGGTCTAATTTTTTCCAGAGCTGCATATTACAGCAGAGATAAATCTGTTTGCCATTTTCTATCTGAAGAGAGTTGCAGAAATAGTGGAGGATGAGGAACTGAACAACCAAAACGATCCGCTGCAGAACACACAGCAGGTAGGCATGAAACAATGCTTTTCAAACGGCAAAAAAAAACACATAAAGCTTAAGACACATGCACAAATAATGAATAGCGAGCAGCACAATGAGGGAGAACACCTGCACAAACACAATGGAAAGCAGGTACACAGTATATGTGAGTGGGACGTTACATTCACATAATCATAATACATGTGTCCTAATCAAAAGGTTCAGTCTTCCTTTTGTGTATAAATGTGATCAGGATATAATATTAATATAATAGCTTTTCCTTTTACACTAACAGGGGAGCATACAGGATGCCCCGTCGATCACGGTCGACCAAAACCATCATCAGGAGCGGTGAGCGCAGAAGATTCATCGTACCAGTTTCGCCACAGCAGATAACCGACTACTGCTTTCTACAACGACCTATGTGGCTAAATGGACGTTGGGACTGGTAGTACTTTAACTGTGGTAATGAGCCAATTAACAATAATTTATGTTGTAAGAGTCAAAACTGTGAACAAGCTCAGACAAAATAACGACAAACAGTCCAGGAGATGGACGCACTACACTATCATAAGCTCAAGCACGATATATTACAGTCCACGGCAACAACTCTAGTGTTTGTTGTATTGTACAGATGTTTATATTGTGTCCAACAGGGATCATTCTGATGCAGAAATTGTGTCGATGTTCAACGATGCAATTTATTCCATATGCAATATGTACATAAGAATCGCATATTTCGGGACATTTTAAGCCTAAATGTATTTGCAGAAATCAGAGATCATTGCGCAAAGAGTCGTGTTTTGCCAACAATTTATTAACTAAATATCAGCCACATCACAAGATGAGTAGGTGCAACAATAACAAAGTCACCTGTACAGTGTTTGAGTCAATTAAATACAATAAAAAGATATATTACTATGTACATTACTGTTCTTCTTTACTGAATTCTGTACAACCTATTCAGACGTGTTTACAGAGCACTGTTAACAACTAAGTCCTTGTTCCTCTTTACTCACAAAGAACTTTAGAAAATAACTGGCATAAATACTGCATTAATACATCATGTGTACAAGGCAGCGGGGGGGGGCAGGAGGATGAGGAGAAGAAAATATGTCAATGAAAAACAGCTTGAGCTCAACAGCAATTCGTCCTCTACCGCGTCATGCTCTTCTCCAAACACACCAGAGCGGACAGAAGGCAGCTGCAGTAAAATGCCTCCGTTAAACCAGGAGGTTGAATCTAACTGGTCCATTTTAAAAACCCAGCCTTAATTGTATGTGGTCTCTATGGCATTTATTTAGATGCCAGTCACATGGCCGAGCAGCAGTGTTCACAAATAAAAGTTAACAACCACCAACTTCTATGCAAGCACTATAAATTTAGTCCAGCCTTGAGGTGAACCCTGCATGAACCCCCTTCCCTGTTCTCCCACCAGAGCCGTTGCTGTCTGTATCTAAATTGCCACCCTCTAGTCCTGCTCTGGCCTTCTTTCCTTCCCTCTTAAGGAATCACTCGAAAGGTACAGGAGAATTTGCTTTAATCCTGATCTCCCGTTACTGCACAGGCTGAGTCATATTCTGCTTCCCAGTGTCCTTGTCATCAATGGAGCTCACAACACACAGAGTGATGCCAGCCATGGTAAGGAACATTCCCGCGACAGCCTCTGCAGAGAGTGAGGTGTGTGGGGGGAGGATATGATAGAACACGAAAGTTAAAAAAAGCACATCTCCAAAGACAGAACACAACCAGTACAGTGTTTTTCAAGGAGAGGAGAAAGGCACAGGAGGGAATTAACTGCTCCATAAATAATGAAAAGTAATGCCTTGCTTATGTAACGTTGCTGATTTGGTCTCTGAAATCTCTGAATGTGTTCTGGGATCAGCTTAAAGTTTGATCCCAAAGCTTGTAGCATCTTAACATCCTCCATTTGTCCTTGTGGGTATCACTTGCTGTGTGTGTGCCCTGGTACTGAAAAGTGTGTGGTTATCACGAAAATGCGTCACTTACGTTTGCCTCCAAATTCTTCACCCAGTAACTTGCCAGTGAGCAGAGTACAAAGGAAGGTGAGAGAGTTGGCCACAGGAACAGCAAGCGATAACTCTGGATAAGAGAAGTGGAGGCAATTGGATTTAATCGGGTAACAAATTAACATGGCAACCCATCCAAAATGGAAGATGACCTGAAGAGTATGTTATTGCTCTTAATTAAGACGAATGATTTGTTTAGAACTAGACTCATGTTTGTGAATGGATGTATTCTTTGTCTAATGTTATCCAAGAAAATTGTTGGTACAGTCAGTCACATTTTTTCTAAATAGAAACTAGTAGAAATATCTACCAAATATGCTCCCACACGCAGGGCCTTAAAATGTGGTTTGGGATCAGTTTAGAGCTGAAACTATTTTTCAATCAATAGAACATTTACCTGAAACTATACTGATAATTGTTTAAGTATTTCTTCATGCTAAATTGCCAGATAGCCCTGCGATTGACTGGCGACCAGTCCAGGGTGTTTCCTGCCTCTCGCCCAATGTTAGCTGGGATTGGCTCCAGCCCCCCCCTGCGACCCTTCGGGATTAGCAGTCTGGTTAATGAAT
>JAVQJF010071790.1:0-19490 GCA_036023855.1 Gadopsis marmoratus
TGCCCAGCTGCACATGGGGTTTGTAGTTCACACCTTTTTGTCCGGGTTTGTAGTCCCCGAGGCCTCCATACAACCGGCGCACACTCCGCGTCAATCACCCAGCCTCTTGCGACGTCACAGTCTCTACAGCTCCAATAAGCATTAAAAATTAAATAATCAGCATTAAAAAGGCATCAGTTAGGTTTCTGTTGGGAAAGGTTACTTTTTTGAAAAACAATATGCGGGTACATTTGCACAATGCTTTTTTTTTTGATTAGGAAAACATGACGCTGTTAGATTTCCGTAGAGGATTGCAGCCGTATCTGGTACAGATGTTTCCATCATATGTGGTAAATTACACTGATGCATTATAGTCAATGGATGATTTGTAAAATTGAAACCAGGCAGGGGTTTGAAGTGAGGGTGAGGGGAGGTGACTGAGATGGAACATCCAGTTTAAGGGCAGGAAAATAACTAGCTTTCAGGCACTGTTCATTGATCAAATATCTTGTACCCTATAGTTAAACTGCGTGATGGAATGTTTGGATTACATGTTGAGATTTTTAATGTTAAATGATGAAGATACTTGTCACAGTTAAGGTTTGGGACCTTGCTTGTCTTCATGATTAAGAAACTAATGTTGAGTGCCAATTAGACATGGGATCTGAATCTCTGTCTCTTCCACTGAAAAACATTGCTCGATGACACTATTAGTGGTCAAAACCTATACAGGTAACTTTTAAAGTCTGGATTTCCTGGGATAATGCAACGCTCTCTATGTGTTACGGGTTAGTAACAGATACGTTTTGGTTCAAGGCCATCCGATTCCCTGTAAAACACAAGTGAAAGGTTGAAGGAATGAAGACGCGAACCATTCATTTATCTTTCCGATTTTCCTCTTAGGAGAGGGCATAAGGACCTGGGCGCAAAACCACCTGAACTCATAGGTTCCTCTCTTCACGTTCCTAGTTTTGCTTTGTGTTTTGTGTATACCACATATACATAGACACAGATGTCTCAGTTCCAAACCATATTTCCCACAAAATACATTTATCCACCACAGATTTGCTTTGCTAAATACACTTTAGAGGACACAAATTGCTCCCTGGCAACTTATTTGCAAAGTGTGACAGCCTTTGTCTGCACATAAGTCAAAAGGAGGAGGTCAGGGCATGGGCATACAAAGCACAGGACTGACACTAGAGACCAGAGTTTGTGTCCTGTGTTCCATGTTTTGTTAGTTTTGGGCTACAGAAATTAGTCAAGGTTAGTGAAAGAACAAGTCAGTGTTGACTTTTTCTATTATCTTTACCTAACATTAATAAAGAACTGCCTAAACAACCCGAAAACCTTTAAATCATGGTTTAGTTGCCTTCTGCAGATTTAGTACAAACATTTTGCATTGGCAGCTAAGACTTTACATATATGTCCAAAATCAACAGTTCCTCATTCTATTGATAAAATACACCTAATTCAGGTAGCATTATGATTCCTAAAGAAATGCATTTGTTAGCGCAAATCACTTGTACATGAATGTAATCTTTTGGGGGCAGGGTTGTTGTCCATTTCTTATTTTTTTTCCAACCACCTTTTCCTAAACCTAACAAAGTTAATGTGCCTAAACCTTAACCATACCGTTGTCAGGTCATAAAGCAGATTTATTTTTCCATCAGTGGTTTGTAACAGTTTTGAAAAGCACAGACAAATGATGTCGCTGTGCAGATACATCAGAAAACACTTCCACGTGTCGCTGTGAAGGGCAGTTACAAACAGTGAATTTAGTCATTTAATATGGAGGACTTGTTGCATTTTAGGCATCTAGCTGTTAGCACCATCTTCCCATCATGCATCGTGTTTATGCTTGTTTGACACACACGCAATCGCAACATGCATAGCCTGTACTTTACCTCAAGTTAAGGTTTAGGTTATACTACATTGTTAAGGTTAGGGGACCTGCCTTATCGTGGCAGTCTCCAGTAGCAAAGTTGTTTTCTTAACCCACCTGTCCACCACCAGCTCCTCCCTATGCAGAATTTGTGGCTCTATAATAAACATGCAAATTCCTTCTTTGCTCCCAACAGACAAGTGTCGTAGTTCCTATGGCTGCTAGAAGGCTTTGTCATTTGAACATAAAATGGTTTTGGGAAATTGCTGAGAATATTGACGCTCATGTTTCTTGGGAAAGCAGTCTCACAAAATAGCCTAGCTTGATCGTTCTCTGTTCAAATCTGTCTTTCAGCTCTATTTTTCGATTTGGACATTCCGTAATAGACACACAACCCATGGTATTTTTTCTTTAGTCATTCCAATTTATTAAAATTTATGAGAATGGGTGACAACTTTGGCTCACTGAACCAAAATGGTATTTCCTTACAAATTAAAAATATTTTTAAAGTAAGCAAGACACACAGGGACCCGGGAGTTAGATTTTCATTAGAAGATATTTCCCTTTAGGGTGGTGAAGGTTTAGACACTGAAAGGCAGAAACTAAACCACATGTCCAAACAGATGCTCTGGGAGTCCAATTTAGAGTTTATTAAGCAGCAAACCTGACATTATTCATACAGTATAAAATTATTTTCTGTCTTTGACTGCGGCTGCACACTTGTTTTTGGACTTTCTGAATATAACATTTGTACATTTTGAAAAGTGAGATTTAATTTTGTCCCTAATGACGTGTACCTCCAGTCTAAGTAGTGCAGAAATGATAGCATATTTAAGTCTTGTGAGATTAATGGAAAGATAGACAAATGAAAGGGAGAAACGGAGAGAAAGATTGAGACTGATAGCATTTTTTTTCCAAGGGGCTCATTAATTTGGACCAATGCCTAACTGCAGGCTGCTGTAAGAGGAGGAAAACGGAATATTCCTCACAATTTCAAAAAATGCTCTGATTTTTCTATTCTTGCTTCCAAATATCTAGCTGAAAGAGCAGATAGGAACACACTTTTGTCTTCTTTAGCTGTAACTCTTTAAAACCTCTTTCAGTGACTCACCTTATCCCCATTCCATTCTTTTTATTTTTTCCTATCTCTTACCTTTCAATCACTTTGCTCCTCGTCTGTCTATTTCTTCACTTCTGTCTACCTCTTCCTTCTCCTTCCTTCTCCCAGTAATGACTCATTGAACGTGCCCTGACTGTGGAGTGCCCTCCATCTGTAAACATGGCATTTTCTGGGCAAGAGGTAACAAGATGGCTACCATAAGAGCCATAGGCAATAGGTAGGTTGTCTAGCCTTCTTTTCAATCAGAGAAAAGAGTTGTGGAGATCAGGCAAAACTGACAACGATTTCTAGGACTGCAGCAGTTAGAGATGATGAAAAACATTCACTGGAGACATTAAGCCGCCCTCCCCCGTTCATTCTTGTTCGCTCTTCTTGCTCACTTTAGGAATATGAAACAAAAAAATGAATAATATCAATTCTTAACGCCAAAGTGTGATTGATCTTGGCTTGATGTGGGAAATAATTAATGGTGGTTGAATTTACAATACTAAAATGAAAATGGTGTCAGCATTTTACCCACTCATCCACCTTCGCTGTCTGATTGTTTTTCCAATTACTGTCATTTTTAAATCATTTGTGACAGTTTCCCCTGACTGACTATTGTACAGTCCAGCCTCAATACAAGCTGTCACGTTAAACTAGCCTTTGGGGCATGGACAGTTGACCATACATATATCCGTGTGAAAAACCTTATCTTTTTGTAGAAATGTGTTTTTTATATTCCGCTTGAAGAGCAAATGATGCATTTTGTTGTTTGGTTGTGCCTAGTGATGTGCCATTTATATTTTTTCTCCTCTTGTCCCCCCCCCCAAAACCATTCAGCGCTCTACTTCTTCTTACTACTTGTAACTGCTTCACTGGCTTGTCTGTTGCGCCTTCACCCTATGTACTCAAGTGCATGTCTCATTATTTCACTACACAACACCAAATTGATGTTTTAAGGTCATCCAGCATCGGATGAAAATGACCGCAGACTGGGTTGATTACCCTGGTGCTTCGCTGCTTTCAAGCAGCAAATCGTGTATTTGTTGGGTTCTTCATGATAAATGACATTTTCTTCAATCTCGCTATCCATTTTCTTGCCCACCATCAATCCCATTTATCTTTACGCCCTTATTCATATCCCGCCTTCACTAATGTCCAATTGTTGGAAAAATTCAAGGAAATGATTCAATTGCTGGCCAAAGTCGTTAAAACAATGGAAAACGCCCCAGTCAAAAGTGTCTGCACAAATCAGGACGACGGCTGTGAAGATGCAAACTGAGCCAATGGACATTGTTCTAAAGCTCAGCCTCCACACGGCCCATGAGATAGGAAACAAGATCACAGTGCTAAATGTCTGCCAGAGGTACTCATTGATTTTAGAAGTAGTTTATGAATCAATCACTAAACAAAAACAGCACTGAAGGTGATATTTCATAGCTGACACAGAGCTGCAAACAGGCACAATGTGATGCTCTCATCAAATACCAAGTACGTGCAGTATTTGGTATTTACGCGCTTCCAAAGGATTCTCTTGTCCTGAGAAGGGTCAAAGGTCAAAGATGTCTTTATTATCCCCTAAGGGCTATTTGTTCTACAATCAACAGTGGCAGCCCGAGCAATGACCACATTACACAACAACACAGCAATAACAACACAACCAACAACCACATCGCACTATTTAAAAAGCCAGTGGCCGCAGGAACAAATTAGTTTTTAAGTCTACTTGTCCTGCACCATGGCAAACTGTATCTGCGGCCAGATGGAAGCAACTTACACTCCTCACACAGGGGATGGCTTGGATCAGCCAGGATTGACTGGGCTTTCTTCAAAGTCCTACCTTTGTATAAATAAGAGAGGTCGTTTAAGGGCAGGCATGCAATTTTACTGCACACCTTAATGACAGCCTGTAAAACTGTTTCTATTTTTTACTCTAAGTGACCCAAACTAACTGACAAGAGAAAAAGTGAGGACAGATTCAATTAAACAAGAATAAAACATCCCGCACTGCTGTTACGCAGAAGCAGGAGGAACTCCTGGTCATACTGCAAAAGCTGCTGGTGCTCACAGAGTCCGCTCAAAAGTGACAAAAATCATTAAAAGAAGGAACAAACTCGTCAACCTGTGATAAGTCACTGTTGTTGCTTCTGTACGCGCAGATCAGCTAAAAAAAACTAGGTTAGTTAAGACGATAAGAACAAGTTGCAAGCTGCACAACTGCTACTGCGTGTCGCCATGACCAGCGCCACCGTGGATGCAGTGGGATGGTGGTGCAGAGGTGCTGTTGAGGCAGGTCTGGCCAAGCCTTCCTTTGTTTGTGGTTTTAATTGGCAAAGATGCCCGAAACGTCACCCTTGTCACAGACAACATTTTGACTTTTATCTTTATTTTTCATGTCAAAATAAGTGTAATGAAAATGAGGCAGGCGACTGCTATTCTTAATATTTGCAGTGGTCTACATGTACGTTTGCCTAAATGTGACCAAGCAATGGCAATCGTTTTAAATCATTAAACCAAAACATAGATGGTAATAATCCAAAGCAGGTTTTTCTTGTACTGCAACTTACACTTTTCTCAGAAGAAACCAGCCTGCACTCCCCCCCACCTCATTAGTCCTTAGGGAACTCTACAAGGTTGACAGTTGATGACTAAACACCAGTCATAATCCAGTCTAAACACCCACCGATACTGTATTTTTCTTACTCGGTGTATTCAACCTGTTCCAACCCTTATCCAGATTGTGCTGTGCTGTGTCAGCATTGCGCTTGCGTCTCTGGTTTCCAAAACTGCATAAACAAGTTGCTCACACTCACGTGCAGATGTACACTGAGTTGGCATTTGCACCTGGACAATATAATTTTGAAAAATATACAATAGGTGAAATATTTAGATCGCGGGAAGCGTCAGTCAAGTCAAAATGTTATCTATTCCTTCCTTTCCCCATTTAGATAGAAGAAAAATTCATAAAGAGCAGCAGTTCATAACATTGCGCATCATTGAACATTTAGTCAGGTAGAGCCGTTTCTGAAGTAATAATTGTTCTGTTTATTCCAGATTAATATATTTATACTCACACCACCAACCTGGTGGAGTCTAATTAGCTTTTCTGGATAAATGAATTGAATTTGTTTCCAAAGGGGCCGTATGAATGGGAGGAATTTCATATCATAATTTCTTATTGCTTGAGCTGTTATGGGTTACGAAGATGATTTATAATATGCCATTTATTGTCATAATTGCACTTCCACCCCTCAATGCAGTCATATGTAATAATGACCAAGTCTTTCCTTAGTGGTGTACTTGGCAGCTCATTTTCCTCTCATGTCCCTTTCTTGAATTGCTGGAAATTATTCCACGGTTTCTTGTTTTGTGTTTTTTTTGTATTACCGCATGCTGTGAAGCAGTTTGTCTTGCCATTCATATCCCTTAGTGTCAAGAGTCATTAAATGTTTTATTCGTGGTTTCCCAGCCTCAGTACTCTTCCACCTCCCAAATCTCTCAGTTCTATATATTCCAGGTTCCTACTCCCACTGATTCCCCTGCGCACCTGTGGCTCATCTAGTAATAATCTCTGCAGTGCTCGTTTACACGGTTCAACTCTCCAGTCTCAGCCAGATTTTTCTGTTCACCTGCGTGGTGAATTTCATCTGGGCTGCCCAGGTCACTTTTGCTTCCATTGTATTGTTTGATTACTGACCCCTGTTCTCCTGTGCTACAGGTCTCACCATAGTCCAGTTACCTGCCTTCCTGTTCTGTCTGCCCTGTGTCCAACAGCCATTGGAATTTTCCAGGTTCATCATCTTTACCCCTTTTCTAGTTCAGCCACCACCACTGTTGCTGAAATAAATCTCTGACTTTTCTGCTTTCTGGGGTCACTTTTGCCTAAACCTAACCTAAGATACAATGGATGGACACACAAACAAGCACACACTCACACACACACACACACACAAAGTTAAATTATCTGTACCTGGTTCCCTTTCTGTTCAACAAAAAATGAATGATCCAATACAAACAGAATGTAAAAAATAAAGCAAAAACAGAAATGTAATGAAAATGTTCATTGAAATGTGTAGGTGATGAAAAGTCAGTGGAACACACAATCTCTTTAATAATCTTCTGAAAGATTTTCATCACAAGAAGTGCCACAGGCCAGTATTCATTTGGCAATGTAGATGTTTTAACCTTAGCCACAGGTACAACCACTGAAGCCTCCCAGAGACAAAGAACTCTAAGTTGAAGTGACTTCATGAAGGTGAAAGAAAATATCTGACTTTTCTGCAACTATTCTGCAGAGCTCTTAAGTCGACCGCCAAGATTATCTTGTCCTGGACCTGTTTTACCTCTCTGAGGAGTTTAGCTACCTTGTCATAACAAGTGTCTTATTATACTCTGGGCAAACATTTCAAAGAGTGTGTGAGAGTGTCTTTTAAAAGTCTATAGCCACTTAGCAGCTCCGGGAGGCTGTATGTAACCACAGTGGTGCTTTGAGCCAAAAAGCTAACGTCAGCATGCTAACATGCTCACAATTAAAATGTTAATATGCTGATCTTTAGCAGGGAAAGTGTACCAGGGTCGACATTTTAAAGTGTGAGCATGATAGTGGTGGTGGATGCAGAGTCAGGGGTTCAGAAAAGATCTCCTAGTCATCCTACGTGGAATGCAAATGTTTGTACCACATTTAATGGCAATCCAACCAGTCTTTTGTTGAAACATTTCAAATCTGAATCAAACACATTTTGTGCCATTCGATCTGGTAGATATCGGATGTTTCACTAGATAATTGAAACGTTTGACCTTCTGGTGGCCCTATATTGTCAGGGGATCACAAGTCATTAAGAGTCATCCTTTGGTGACTTTAAATATCTGTGTTGCAGTTGACAATATTTCAGATGCAATGGAATATTTCACAAAAAATGAATGAAAGTGCTGTATGGCTGTTGAAGCTGCCACAACACAGGGGTGTGGTAAGAAGACATCTGCTGAAGGACTGGCGACTGCTCTGGCTTATATGCATGGGGCTCAGTGGGCCCAGTTGAGTCCCATGCTGCTGATTAACCTGCCAATTGGTCTGCAGCCCTGGAGACAGAGAGCAAAGCAACAGCAGAATAAACCAAGTGAAGGGGCCGTCACAGAAAGGCAAACACTTTCACGGTGCTCTTAAATGTAAAGCTGTTTGTATTACAGTTACTGCAGAAGGACCCTGTGGAAGTTTGACCCGCGGCCCAGAAATAAATTGTTTTATTTGTGTCTCATTAAGTGGCTTTATTTTGCGCCGCTTAAATGTCCCTCAGTAGCCGTTATCTCATCATAGCTCTACTATAGTGTACCTATAGGACTATCAGAAGACAAGAAAAAAGTTAACCCTGCATACAGACAGAAAGATTTGGCTGGAAAATGCAAAGAGCCGAACAAAAAGGCATTATTTCCTATGGTTAAATGCCATGCTTCACAGCCACTTTGTGCATCATGCTGATTTTGAGCTTTACTTTAAACAGCCCCATTTTAAAAGTAGATCTTAAGGCCATGTCTCTTCTTTGCTGTCAAGGACTGCTCAAAAACAGGAAGTAAGCCACAACAAGGTTAACAGCTGCATCCAGTTGAACTGATTAGTCTCATTAGCTTCAGTGTTCAGGGCCTAGAGGCAAACGGACAGACCTATGTTGATGTGCAATACAAAAGTCCTATCAGACTGCTGACTGGTTAACCATTCATTTAGAGGCTCAATGACATTTAAACCAAATTAAGTTAAACTAACTTAGTGAATTCACTGAAGGAAGGGGGAAGACAGGTTTACCTTGAGTAGACGACAAATGTGATCAGTCAAGCTTAAATTATATTTAAAATTGTACAGGCTTTTTCCAGTATGTCCCATTTCTTTCCACCAGAAGCCTATGTGTTCTCTCTCTAAACCCAAACCCTTAATAAAATGTCAATGTGTCATGGTTTTGAATAAAATCACTGACAAATGTGAGCCCTGTTCATGAAATGTCATTTCCACAGTCCAGAGACATGCAGGTTGGTTGAAATGGAACGTGCTTGGCTCTATGTATGCATTAGTCCAGGGAGTAACATGCCTCATACCTGTGTTGTATGCTGGGATAGAATTCAGCCTCCCCATGGAACTGAACAGGTTAAGCAGTTTAGAAAATTAATGGATGAATGGTTTGGAAACAAGCCACACAATCTCAAATGTATATTATGTTCTTCCCTGGCATGAAATTGAGACAAGACATACTTCCCAGGGTTATTACCTCATCTTAAACCAACCCAGATGGCAGTGTAGGGTGATGTCTGGAAATATCCATTCATTCCGCAAGTAGTCCCATTAGCTGGCTTATTTGTTTACAAGCCTCACTTTTCCCACAACCCTAACATGTTAATAATTTTCCTGGACCCATTTTCTCATTGATCTACCAGTGATGCTAGTCATTACAAATTCATGCTGTACAGCAAAACACTGTTCAGACCCACAGAACATTTACATTCTCGTTAAGTATGTACAGATACCAACTCTGACAGGCTGAAGACACAAAAATAAAAAACCAAACAGGAACATCCTGGCAGTTATACCAACTGGGACAGATGGTATAACTGCCAGGATGTATAACAGGAAGTAAAACTAGAACATAAACACGAGATAGACTACCAAAATAAAACATGTTACAGCCTGAGGCCAAAGGCAGCTCCACATAATCAGGAAATCAACCAGTACAATCATAAAAATAGTAAAATACAAAATATCTTACATATAAATAAGAACTAAAAGATATATTGCAAATCAATATTGAAGGTCATATGAGGAAAGTGAAATTGAATTCAAGATTTCTCACAACGCCTCACTACAATAGGTGTGCATTTTCCTCTCAGTGTTTCATTGTGCGAGTGACACAAAAGACACTTTGACCTGTCCAATGATCACTAACTTTAGGAGTTGGCTGACAAAACCACAGTTGAAATGTGCAGGATGTGTTGCATAATTAGCTCAAAATGCTGGAACATTGAGGGAGCGTAAGCACATGAGGAGGTTAGAGTGGCGGAGCAGCTACAGTGGTAAAGGGTGCTGGCATGAAGGTAGAGCAATCAGGGAGAAGGGTTATGGAGGTTGCCTGTACAAAACGTAAAAATATTGCATACAAGTCAGCTGGTCGAAGTAACAGCTGATGAATGAGGCAGTGTGAAGAATGAACTGTCAAAACAATGAAATTGTCCATTTATATGCTCACCCTTCTATTTTAAATGGAATACTATTTGGACCTAATGTTTTGTATTGAATCGGTTAAAGTTGTACTTTTTTGTGCTCTTATATTTAAGTCGCAAAACTAACAAACTAAGTAAAGTTAGAGCCAGTAAGTTTGTTCTTCAGTTTTCTTTATCTTATCCTATAAATAGAAATAGAAATCTAATGCAGCTTTTAAAACCAAGAAACTGAGTGATAGGTTAGAAATAATAATACAGGTTGCTTATGGACTGCTTTCAAAAACAAACCGTTGCTGTGGAAAGCATTGGTTGTGGAGTAATATGTGTTTTAAGTCTCAGTAAGAGCAAATGGCAGAGGATGGTGGAGTAAGACAGACAGACACACGCACACGGAAAAGCTGGGGTAAACAACACGCATAGAAGATCGTTCGAGAGAGCAACGGCACTAAGACGTTATTTAAGATGAGACAGGAGCAGAAACATCTTGAAAAAGAAGAGCATGAAGAAAACAAAAGGAAAACACAAAAAAGATAAAGTGTCAGTGAAGGAAGGAAGCACGAGAAGTGCATAGGTCTGAAAGATGAGATGACAGACAATAGCTTCCTAGATATCTTGATGTAAAATAAGAAGTAGAAAATGAGGTAGACATGGCAGAAAAATATTAGAATTGGGAGAGGGAGAAAAGTAGAAAGAAGAGGATTGAATTCATTCATGGAGATGATAAAAGCATAGGTAACAACAAGTTTTGCCGGCTGAAGAGATGAGAATCCATAAAGTGCACCATCATGATTGCGTTAGACACGAGAAAAATGCAGCCCCTTTTAGAAATGCCAGAATGGTACTTGACACAAACAGTGGAGCAGAAGAATTGTCCCATTTTGAAGGCAATGACCAGGAGATTAAGAGGATATGGAGAAAAACTAGGTGAGCTGGTTTACTGGTGAAGCTGAGCATTTTTCTATTGGCTGTAAATGCTATGCAAATGTGTAATGCATGCAAGCCCATGTGTATTGTACTTCATATTGTTTCTTTGTTTGATTTTTTTTTATTTTTAATTAGGCAATCATTCATATCCTCCAGGTCTAACAAACATGTCGAAAGCACTTCCTCCTGCTTAAACATTTGCAAAGGTGATTTCCCTGAATATTTTTGAAACCTGCGTTGCTCTTTACACCAGCAAACAGTCTTTTTCTTCCCTTCCTTTATTCATTTATTTATTTATCAATTTTCCGCTACTTGTAAAATTACCTTCACTTTCTATCAGTAAAATACTGTGTGAAAAGAAAGATCTCGTACAGCGCATCTCTCATGCATCACCAAACTTTGAGTTAAATGCAAGGTTTATTTATCACACTGAGCAACGTTTGCTCTTTATGTTTTATGGTATTTGTATTTTCTGTTATATGCATTTACTGTCACAATTGAACATATGTTAAAAGCAGTTATTCAGTTTTTTGTCTTTACCAAGTGAAATAATTGACATGAATGTGACATTAATAAAAATTGCCACATTAATAATCAAATCACACAGGTTTCGGAAACAATGTGAGCAGCTGTCTGTCATGGGGCTAGCCACCCAGAGGGGCACTATTTTTGACTGTACATAGTTTGCAATTGACAATCTGCAGCTTTAAGTAATGAATTGTGTTGCAGAACGCTAAACAAACACTCCTAGCGATCTTCTGTCTGAGGGATGTTGATTTGTTATTATTTAGTCATTTTATCTTCCATGCAAACATACACACAATGCATTCTGGTGGGAAAAACTGAATTTCAAATACTGGTTACTTTCCAAGAAAAACTCCCTCTTTGGTCTGTCTGAGTGGACACAGCCACACTGTACCTCTTTCCATTGCATCTGTTATCAAAAATAACACTTATTGGGTAAGTTCAGGTAGGAGTTCCTTGAGTGCAAGATACGCTCCTATTCACCTAACAGAGTGGTCTTTAAATGCTTAGCGCTCTACGTGTAATCACCCACTTCTTATCTGAGGGCCGTGTCAGTACACTTTTCAGAACAGAATCAGAACGCAGTTTAAAACCAAACAGAAATAAAATATGTGTATTACAAACAATAATGAAGGTTATCTACAGTTGAGGCTGTCAAGCTGTGGAGAACTCTACACATCTGAAAATCTCGTATGTGCTCAAACTAAATGTTTTGTTATGGGATCTTCAAATAGATGTAAGAGCTATTCATAAGAGACCTGGGGAAAATGCAACCACGACTGAAGAAGTATCCTAATATGCAGTTTCTCTAATGGCCACTACATGTTGGCTCTGAACTCTGGCTGTATTGTATGTTGTTTTTTTCACAAGAAACTAGGCCTTCAGTGACTAGTAAAATAGTAATCTTC
This sequence comes from Gadopsis marmoratus, assembly GCA_036023855.1. NCBI lineage: Eukaryota > Metazoa > Chordata > Actinopteri > Centrarchiformes > Percichthyidae > Gadopsis > Gadopsis marmoratus. Next base: position 12,524 of record JAVQJF010071790.1, read on the forward strand.
TCTGTGATGTTTATTGAAGACATATCTGCTGTAGCTACTGAAGTCAGAGGAACGAGAACCACACACACTCTCATGATGCAATGTTGCTATCTTTACTTTCTATTAATCAACAATTTGTCACATATTGTTTTTGCATTTGCACGTGGAAAAGATTTGACTGGTAAATAATATTCTAAAAATATCTAGTAATAATAATAATAATAGTGATAATATAAAGAATTATTGTCACTATCTATGTTGACTAAGCTGACTTTTACAATGGTGCTACAGTCACATTATGAATATCCTCCGTTATCTCAGTCCTGTACAAATTCACCTTGTTCGGAATCTGAATAACTCTGCACCATAATCTAACCTACAGGCAAACAGACAATGCAAGACACATTGGAATGTCATGTCAGTGTAAAGGGTTGAAAATGGATTGTGGGCAAAAGCAGTGGGGCACTCTCTTCTGCCATACTAATGGGCTGCTTTGAGCCACAGAAAGCTGTGTTCACAGCTCACCATGGCAACTGATCATAGGAATGTTTGACTCATCTCAATGTCCCTATTTGCCACTTTTCCTTTTCTTCTCTGAAGATTAGCAGGTATGTCATGTCATTATCACTTATATTATCACTATAGTTTTAAAAGCAAGATAATTAAAATACAAATAGGTAAATACCATTAAATGCTTGTTAAAGAATCTATCTATAAAGGAAGGAGTCTCTGTATGTATGTATGTATATATGTATGTATATAATATGATGTTGATATTGACTGAAAGGATGAGCTCAGAATTGGCAAAGATACAAAACTATGTCTACGCGTTTCTTGTCTATGTAGGTTTAAGATGACACTTGTTAGTGTGACAACTGGCCTTTATCTATCCAACCGTGAGCTAAAAATATGAATAAAACCTGGTATTAACTCATACTGACATTTTGATCAATACAATATGTTTGAACCTTGTAGTTCAGCGGAAACAGTGTGATGATGTACACTCCCTAATTTGACCTCTAAACACCTTAAAAAGTGAAAATGATTATGCTGTGGTTGTGTTACCTTACATTTTGGCATAACAGTTGTGCTTAGGTGTGTTCGGACTTGTAAGGCCTGCTTAGCATTACAGTGCAACAGCCTTCTGTGTGATGAAATGATGAGACAGATTCATAAATAAAAGATAAAGATATAGGCCATAAAACCGTCTTATTTCCTACAAGCATGATTTTATTCCAACGCAAACAAAAATATTTACTTATCATCACCCAAATCGTACAAGACTACTTGATCTCATAACAATACACATGTCACAAGATCATAAATTAGCTCTACTTGTAAGATTTGTCAATAAACTATTATAGTCCAGAATATGTAGAGAAGTGTACTGGAGTGTGTCATGGAACAAGCAGTCAATGCATGAGGTATCAAAGGTTCAAATTGCAAAAAAAAAATGCCAAAAACCAACATACAAAAAGACTGAACAAACAAATAACTGAAGAAAACTGAATTAAGAGTGACAGGGCCTTCAAAAGAGGTCAACAAAACAAGCTGTCATCTCAACTAATAGAGCTGCCAGAATGAGGCAAACCTATATACTGACTCATCAAACCAATAAACAAATGGAGGGGAGGACAACATAAACCATCACTAATACTCAACACAAACAAACCACCTTCCCCCCAGCTGACAGAGATCTTGGTATGGTCTTTGGGATGAGCCTCAGCATAAAATCAGGCTCCGCCCTCTGCTCCATCTCTTGTTGGACCAGGAAGGACAGCGCAGCAGCCACGTAACTTAAACCTGCAATTGTGTGGCTGTGGCCAAGGCCATCGCAGGGAGCATTACAATATACTATAATGTTATGTTAGATTGGTCATACTTACAGCATAAGATGTTTGTTGTTTATGATGTCAGTTTTACAGTTGGGTAGTAGGTATTATACGTCTGTTAATTAGTCAGCTTGGGCATTAGCAAATTCTGTGCGTGCATTTGAGTGCCAACTGAGAAGGACAGTAAATGTAATCTAGTAATTTAAATCACATTAATCATTACATTATTTTCTGTTACTTAGCCCAACCGCCAAAGCTGCCTTCCAAAATGCAACCAAACTCACAAGTCATATACAGTATTTTGTATTCAGTCAAGATATGGCAATTTTAACTAGCAACCAGCCTATAGTCTGAAGATACGGTAGTACGTACGTCATTTAAGAATTGTCTCATTCATTACAGTGAAACTCAAAATGCACATCAGTAATGGCACAAAAGTAATGGCATACTTTTTTCTTTTGATAGGAAAAACTTCTGCAGCTTCAGAAAGCAGTCAGACAAGAACTCATGCTAAGAAATCAATATTGCCTTGACATTGGCAAAACCAGCTGGCTGTCTTATAGTGCTACCAACAACAAAATAAACTCCCTGCGATCTTTCTTTCTTTCAAAAGAAACAAAATGGAAAGGATACATTTCATCAGAGTTTCATCACAGTGACCGACTGGTAACAGACAAAAATATTTTACTGTCTAAAGATAGATTGCAGGATTGTACAGATTTTTCATGTGTCAGTCGGTTTTACATTTACTGTCCTTTGAATTAACCCCAGGAGAAACATGGTTCCAAGCAAAATCCAAACATCACTCTATCAAATGAAAACTGACCTCTACCCCGAGGCAACTACCATACCTGTCCTCTAATACGAGAGCTAAAAAGAAAAAAAAAAGAAAATTCCGGATTCCTTTTTTTTTTCTTCTTACAATATGATTGGATGTTTTTGTCTTTGTAAATAATGAACATATAATCAGGGAAACATATTTTCATCTGGTCAAAACTAGGAGCATCAGATGCAGTGGCAGAGATGCTTGTCTGCTAGAAGAATAGTTTGCTTCTAACATAAAGCACATGCCCATTACACAGACCACAGTGTAATGAGCCTTTTTCTTCACTTTCTTACTCCTCCAGAGCAGAACACTGTTCGAAGGCACTGTAAGCCCTAGAACAATGTGTTCTTATGGAATAATAGATGTCTCTGGTGTTTCAGAAACAGTCAAGAGCTGACAGGTGATACATCAGATCTTGCTTAATTTGACAGTTTTTAATTCCTTCTGCTTTAATGCAAACACATCCTCTGTTTAACTTTAAACTGCTTTTCCTACTATGTGTGTGTTTTGTTTGACACCATAGTCTTTTTGGTCTAACCACTACTAATGAGTTGGATCTAATGAGTAAGTTAATTGCCATGCCCATGTTGGAAGTGGTGGTTTTATAGTATTATCATGGGTTAATGAGCATGGCACTGAGTGTAATTTTAGCTCTCCTTCTAATAGCGTAGTGCTAATAGTGTAGCACTACTCTCTGGTGTCAATTAGAGTTCAACCTTCAAAAAAAAAACTATTGCTTGTCAGACTGACACTGATGGCTGCTGGATTTTACTACTTCCTTGTCTAATTGCACATAACTCTTTTTCTCTTTGTTGAGACTTATTCTGTTATAGATATTTTTTATGGCTTCCATTGACCTTCCAGGTTTAAGCTGTTTTAGTTACAGTTCAAATGACTTGACCTTTAACCTCATTTGCTGCTGACCTGTCAAAGCATGTCCAATCAGATTGCTGCTGACCTTGAAGCTTAGACCACATTAGAGGGCTCAGTATTTGGGAACGCATTTTGTTATAGTGCAAAGACACAGTATAGCTGAATTCTACAACAATGTGTTTACTGCATTCATGTAACAGTCATTGGGATATTCTGTGTACTATTATTACATTTTTTGTTATCTCTGTATCAGGAATGGCTTGAAGAATTCTCAGACAGCCTGAAAAGCTTCACAATTCAATGGCATTAAGTCAGGAACTGATAGCGGATGGAGGTCACCAAGCATGAACACAAAGATGACTGAAAGTGAAGACCGGCATAATAACCCTCATAATTTTCTTGTTGAACTGAAGGATAGAAAGCAGGAGTCTGTGGTGTGGAGAGGAGGGACAAAAGACAGTTTCAAGATGTGCGGTCGTGGCAGGAGACCTGGATCATTCACTGTTTTACATTCATTACTGATGAAGGCCTTTGTGCACGGCTGATGCACAGCTGTGCTTATCGGACACCTCTAAGAAAACTTGATATTTCTCTGTAACCCATAAAAATGGGGTTTACATTCCAGGGTCAAGACAGCACAAACATCAAAAAAGAGAGAGGCACACAAACAGCGAGACAGATAACTTAATGCTGACTTGATTTTCTTGCTTTTGTTTCCACCACAGCTTCACGCCTTTCCTTTATAATTGACAATTTATTATGTGTGCTGCATCAGTTTGTCCATATATTTAAATGATTTAACACATCATCACATTGCCCATGACACTTTTCCAATAAAAGCAGATTAATATACTATATCATATCATCTTGGATTGTTATTCACTATCGTGTTACATTGTGAGCCAGTTCGCCCCTCACTACGCTTAACCATGCTTAGCATAAGGTCTGGAGACTTAATACTCCTAAACATTGATTTAAAGACACACTTGAACCATCCAAATGTCCGGTTACTCTTTTCATAAGTTAAGCTCCTAGAATTACTGCTGCATATGTATTCATCACAGCCTGTCCCAAAATAACCCAAGCCTAATTATACTGCCACCAGTGACGGATGTTGGTTATGAAGATATCCTTTTCTATCTATGATAATCCTGTTGTACTGCCCAAGATACAATGTTTGGACAAAGCAGTAGAGAAAATTAGGGTTTTACATGATGATGGCTCTGAAGATGATTTTTATTCTTGATTGACACTCTGCAGATAAAAAAGATCACTGCTTATAATTATACATATCATCTTGAAACAATGAGTGATCATTGGATAGTAGGGAAAATGGTAGCTTTACACTTCTTCAACATAAAATACTCAAGCAAGATTATATTAAGAAGGCAATGCCATGTGACTTAAAGCAGCAATTATCGATATTTTATATATAACATAATAACAATGTATCAATGACAATGTGAAAACAATGTAACAATATGAAAGGGGTTGCTCATAGTAATGAACCTACAGAGCAGCTCCCCTCATTTTTTATAATGAGTTTCAGCTTATTGATTAGCTATTTGGCCCACAACTTTGCTGTTTTTGGTCTGTCTCACTGCTCTCATTTCAGCTGCAGCTGTTTTTAGCAAAAAGGCTCTAAAAGTCCACAGTACCTACTCAGCATCAAATGGCAGACAGGCTAGTGACTAGCTGGTGAACAGAGCAGCATTTAGCAGCTAAAAGAGACGGCTATTTAGTTGGTAGAGACCAACGTAGCGTGACTATTGGACTTACATTGATCAGGTGGACACAAACACAACGCCAAATGAATGATAATGTCCCTCAGTCATTTTTGGATCTGTAATAAGCAACAAGTTTGCCATATCAATGTAAAAGGCATTAACATGCCAATGTTATGTTCACAACTTGCTTCCTCTGTTCCCAAGTGGCCAAAACAAATATATCCATTCAATCCAAACAATGCTACGATCAGGAAAGAAATGCTGTGATGACTCGGAATTAGTACAACAGCAGTTCGTGGTTTTACTCATGTGCAGAAAAAAAACATATGTTTTCCCACAGCTAACCAAGCTGGGGCTTGTAAATGTAAATCATCACATAACTGTAATGTCACTTGGTGACATATTATCTGCAGCCTTAGAGCCATTTGCCAGTCTGGTGAAACAGAAAGAAGCTGATATCTAACTACAAGAAGGAACATGCCTTTCAACTCAAATGTAAGTCTTACTAGAGAGAAAGACATCAGATATGGCACAAGCCTAAAAATTTCCACCGATAACCTTCACACTGCATTGCCCCTGAATAAATGTCAAATACTATCTGCTGTTTGCTCAGTGGAACCATTGCATCCAATCTGCCCAAATGGAAGTGAAGAGCTGTGAGAAATAAATCCTGAAATCACACTGTGTGAAGTTTGTAAAAGAACAGAAAAGACAAAACATTGGTAGATTTCTTCATTTTCATTACGTCCTATAATTGTGGGAGTGTATGCTGTACTTTGGGTGAATTGCATCGTAACATATTTTGTCCATTTGCCCAGAAAATAAGAATAAATGCTGGTTTGTTATCTTCTGCTGTAATTTTCTGTCCATGTTATCCATCTGTGTCTGTGCGTGAGCTATGAGAGCTGTGTTATTACACATGTCCATATGAACAGCACGGGATTGCTTGCCCAAGGACATACACTGACGTCAGGTCTATGAATATTCCATTAGGGCAAGCTGCAACTGTCCCTGTTGTCGATGGAAGGCTCCAGAAGCTCATAATGAATCTAAGGTAATATCTGCGTTGTAACGCCGGGCGTTGCCAGAGGACAGGAGAAGGACCCAAATCGCTAAACTCAAATGAATTAAGACGAACTGGCAACGAGGGACTGAAAGACACATGTGTATATACAGACTGAGGTGATTGGAAATAGATGGCAGGTGGTTAACAAGAAACAGGTGATACACAGAAACTGGTGGGAAACTAAATGAGGACCAGAAGTAACCTAGAATAGAAACCAGAGGATGAGACTACACAAATAAAACACGAAATAACCGAAGAGCGAACACGGGGAGTTACATGCGTCTGCTTTTATCATGGACAGGGGTATTGGTTTGTTTGAGGCAATGTATGCAGGGCAGGAAATCAAGCCACGAAGGTCTGCCCTTTGGATAGTACGCTTACAGCACTGTTTTTATTGATGCAGCCATTTTACATTCAAGTGGTGGCAATCAAAAAGCTTTCACATAAAGTTGCAGACATTTTCTTTTTTGTCCTCTGCATTTTAATACAGGAGCATAATTATTCACTGATAAAATGTAGTAAATTGTTTTAGACATGCACGAATTTCCTTCATTCAGTGACGGGCCATGAGACTTTTATTGATGGGGGCGGGGGGGGGGGGGGGGGGGGGGGGGGGGGGGGGGGGGGGGGGGGGGTGGGGGCGGGGGGGGGGGGGGGGGGGGGG
>JAVQJF010071793.1:0-37184 GCA_036023855.1 Gadopsis marmoratus
GAGAGAGAGAGAGAGAGAGAGAGAGAGAGAGAGAGAGAGAGAGAGAGAGAGACCTGTACTGTAACTCAAGTAGTTATTTTGATGACTGCATTCACTTCTACCTGAGTACTTGGTTTTGCAAAGTAACAGTACGTTTACTTAAGTACAGGTTTTGCCTACTCTATCCACGTCTGCGTGCCATGAAAATGGAACTTGAATTAAAATCCTAATGGACTGTGCAACAGACGTTTGGGGAGTCCAATCTATTATAACGTTAATATAATAATGAGATTCTGTAATTTCCTTGTAACATACAGGAATCTAATTTATTACTTCAACTATCAGTCCCCCACAAAGCCATGCACCTCGAACGATTGCTACCAAATAAAGAGTTGCTGTCATTGAGGCTGAGCGCCCTAATTTCAAGTTCATCAAAACCACTAGATCTGGCAGAAGAGAAGGTGGTGGAATAGCTGCTGAAATCCTTCTCGGGGAATTCACATCTTTTGAATTTCTTGCTATATGTATAAATTGTAATTCTTCAATTTTAATAATTACTTAAAATCTATAGACCACCAAAATATAAGTAAGGCTTTCTCCATCAATTCTCTTATCTACTGTCAAAGATCTCCATTGACTATGATCGTTTAATTATCTCAGGTGATTTTAATATTCATGTTGACAACAAACAGACCCAGATTCTATCAACTTCATTAGCCTACTGTAGGCATTTAACCTCACTCAGCATGTTTCTGGACCCACCCACAATAAGGGGCATACTCTGGACTTTGTCATATCAAAAGGGACTTACCCTGTGCCTTTTAACTATCCCTCATACTGAGTATAAAGCAGGGGGGGCTGCCTTTTGTATCTATGCCCCAAGTAGATGGAACATTTGGAACATTGACTGAGGACCTGAGAGATGCCACTACACTAAACACTTTTAAAAGTGGGTTATAAACCTTACTTTTGACTAGTCTATGACTAAGTTCTTAGTCTGTGGGTGTATGAGTGGGTGTGTTTTTGAATATTTTTTTTGTATAGTCTGCACTAATTCTTTGTATAATTGCAGTAACAGCTGTTGATATGCATATTTGTTTTCAGCACTTGCATGATTGTATTGTGATTGTATTATCACTTTATGTAAAGCACATTGTTGGCCTGTATATGAAATGTTCTATATAAATAAAGTTTGACTTAACTTGAATTGAATAATTCTTGCTAACAGTCTTGTGGGTGGTAAGTAAGCGTAACCAACTGGCCTATGGTGTTCTGCATTATGTTTATAGCATTTTCAATTAAGAGGCAGAAGGCACCACTGAAGTTCAGGTATTTAGTTTTGATCTCTCTGGTAATATATATACAAAGTAAAAATAACATCAGTTGGTGGTGTGTATATGTATTTGCTTGGCTCTCTTGCACATAATTGCCACAGGGGACTGGGGGACATGTCCCTCCAATGTACAATAGAGGGAAATTTGACTCCCCAAAAAAATGTCATCCATCAGTAACATATATATATGGTGTGTATATGTGCAGTATCTTCCAGTAAAAAGAGGCAAAAGAGGCAGACAGAAAGCGGCCTGGTATGATGATGTAATAGTGCAGCTAACCAATGAAGGCTGGTAGCGAGTTGAAGCATCAAAATTCAAACAGTAAAGTTTGTATGGAAATCCAGATTATCTTTATGGATTGTATTGACCCTGAATTGACAAGAAGACTAGAAACTAGAAACCTTTATCTTGTTTTTCTAGAGTTTTTACAGCCATAAGGAAATGTTAATATGCCATATTTCTTAAAGAGAATTTGGCACAGGGACCTGTAGTTTAATTCAAACTGCTAATATATATATATATTTTTTACATTTTGTCACCACTACAGAAACACTAGGCTTATGTGTCCTTTATATGCATGTTTTTAAACTACTGTCCTAATTAAACATGTTGCATTCAGCATTCTCTCTGTCCTGTAGCTCCCCTTTTTAAGTCACATTAACAGTTATTCTCCCAGAAAAAGCTAACAATTTATCTGTGTAATATGACCACCTTTTTCTGTCAGATGCTGTGTTGTCTGCAGTGTATTAATTGTTTTTCACACATTTCACACCAGTTGGAGTGACTTACTATATATCCAAACCAGTTCAGTCAGTGTGTTGTGCTCCTTAATGAAAGAGCAGCTTTACTGGTCATGATTGAAGGCTCTATATCATTAATCTTGCACCCCGACTATAACTTGGCACCCATGAACACTGGGGTTTCCAGCTATGAGCAGAAGAGCCGGATTTTTAACTGTTATGTTAAAAGCCACAAACGAAGAAAGTGGTGTTGAGGAGATAAAATGGAGATAGTACTGGCGGGGAAAATTGGTTACAGCAACAATTAAAAGTGATATTCAACAAAGTGAAATGTAAACAATATAATCACATACCTAGAACATAATAAGAAGCTTTAGAAAAACTAAAAATAATTATAAATAGGTGCTCGTACAGGCACAGCCTCCCAGATGAGCATTAGCCATTAGTGCTTTATTTTAATGTAAATATATTTTAATGTGGAGGGAGGTCCACCCTCCACCCCTGTTGGCATTAATCTGTTACGGGAAGTGGTTCTTGTCTCCTTATGTTATTTTTATTTGACTCCCCCCTAGGTTGCTGACTCCCCACACACCCGCGAGGCGGAGATCAGAGTCCACCTGAAGTTAGTGGAGGAGGAGGCCAACCTGTTGAGTCGACGCATCGTGGAGCTGGAGGTGGAGAACAGGGGGCTCCGAGCTGAGATGGATGACATGAAGGGACCACAAGGTAGTTTTGAAACTCAACGTCAGTCAATTGTACATTTCTATGATATACACTCCTCAAAAAAATTAAAGGAACACTTTGAAAACACATCAGATCCCAATGGGGAAAAAAAATCATGCTGGATATCTATACTGATATGGACTGGGTATTGTATAAGGAACAAAAGGATGCCACATCATTTGATGGAAATGAAAAATATCAATCTACAGAGGACTGAATTCAAAGACACCTCGAGAATCAAAGTGAAAAGGCTAGTCCATTTTGCTGAAATGTCATTGCAGCAACTCAAAATGGTACTCAGTAGTTTGTATGGCCCCCACGTGCTTGTATGCATGCCTGACTTTTTGGGGCATACTCTTAATGAGGCAACGGATGGTGTTCTGGGGTATCTCCTCCCAGATCTGGACCAGGGCATCACTGAGCTCCTGGACAGTCTGAGAGGTGCAACCTGGGGGCGTTGGATGGACTGAAACATAATGTCCCAGAGGTGTTCTACTGGATTTAGGTCAGGCGAGCATGTTGGCCAGTCAGTGGTATCAATCCCTTCATCCTCCAGGAACTGCCTGCATACTCTCGCCACATGAGGCCGGGCATTGTCGTGCACCAGGAGGAACCCAGGACCCACCACCAAACCAGTCATGCTGAACGATGTTACAGGCAGCATAACGTTCTCCACGGCTTCTCCAGACCCTTTCAAGTCTGTCACACTTGCTCAGGGTGAACCTGCTCCGCAGTGAGCACAGGGCCCACCAGAGGATGTCGGGCCCTCAGGCCACCCTCATGAAGTCTGTTTCTGTTTGTTTGGTCAGAGACATTCACAACATTCCTCTCATTGTTGACTCTCTAGTGCACCTGTTGTTAATTTCAGCAGTTAATTTTTGAGCAGTGTATGTAAATTCCATTTTATGTTTGCAGCAGAGTGCGACGTGGTCGGGGTGAGAGTCAGCACCTCCAAGTCCGAGGCCATGGTTCTCTGCCTGAAACCGGTGTATTGCCCCCTTTGCGTTGGAAGCGAGTTGTTGCCCCAGACGAAGGAGTTTAAGTATCTCGGGGTCTTGTTGCGTGAGATGGACAGGCGGATTGGTGCAGCATCAGCAGTAGCAGTTGCTGTACCGGACCATCGTGGTAAAGAAATACCTGAGTCGGAAGGCAAAGCTCTCGATTTATCGGTCGGTCTATCTCTCACCTATGGTCGGTCATGAGCTTTGGGTAGTGACCGAAAAAATGAGATCGCGAATACAAGCTGCCGAACTGAGTTTCCTTTGAAGGGTTGCCGGGCTCACCCTTAGAGACCAGTTAAGGAGCTTGGACATCCGGAGGGAGCTCGGAGTAGAGCCGCTGCTCTTTGGCATCGAAAGGAGCCAATTGAGGTGGTTCGGGCACCTGATAACGCCTCCCTTTAGAGGTTTTCCAGGCACGTCCAACTGGTAAGAGGCCCTGGGGTAGACCCAGAATGCGCTGGGGGGATTATATATCCCAACTGGCCTGGGAATGCCTTGGGATCCCCTGGGAGGAGCTGGAAAGTGTTGCTGGGGAGAGGGACGTGTGGACAACCCTGCTTAACCTGTTGCCACCGTGACCCGGCCCTGGATAAGCGGAGGAAAATGGATGGAAGAATATAAATTCCATATTTGGGTCCTACAACATGTCGAAGCTCAAAAGTGCTCTTAAGTGTTAAAGACTTGCTTTATAAAACTAGAATCTATCTGTGACAAATCCGTAGTAAACAAAACATCTATGTAACAAGATAACGTACTGGTGAATAGACTAACAGTAAAATCTAATATGGTATTAGTTGGTAGTAGTTCTTTCTATTCCATCTCCTCTTATATTCTGACTCTTTCGCTCCATTTTCTTTTTCCAGGATAAAAGAGGACCATGTCATACAGCACGGATTAGTCGTGGACGGGGCCAGTCTGTCTTTAGCATTGAGGGAGCACGAGAAGCTCTTTATGGAAGTGTGTAAAAACTGTTCTGCTGTGCTGTGCTGCCGCATGGCCCCACTGCAGAAAGCTAAGGTACCAGTCCTCTGCCATACACACACCACCCACCCAGATACTTTACCCTTATTTTTAAAATGATGAAATTGATGGTCCCACCAGCATTTCAGTGGTGACATTTCCCTTTTGAGTGTTAAACTGTTTCTGAAATAGGGAGTTATTGTGTTAATAATATAAAACTCTTATGTTTGTGCTGTTTTGGCTCATGGTCTGTTTATGTGATGGATCATCAGAAAATTTAAACTCAACTTCTTGACTTAAACTCAGCCCCGATGTCAATGTGACTTTGTTCTGTCCAGGTGGTGCGTCTTTTTAAAACATCCCCAGAGAAACCCATCACCCTAGCTATTGGGGATGGAGCCAATGATGTCAGTATGATACAGGAAGCTCACGTGGGCATAGGTAAACATGCATGCACACACATTATGATCTCTAAATCTTAACTTGTATTCTGCAGTGTGTCCTCCCAATATATGTGTGTGTGCGCATCTGTCTCCAGGTATCATGGGGAAGGAGGGTCGTCAGGCCGTGAGAAACAGTGACTATGCAATTGCCAGGTTTAAGTTCCTGGCTAAACTACTGCTGGTCCACGGTCACTTCTACTACATTCGAATAGCTACGCTTGTACAGTACTTTTTCTACAAGGTAAGACTTGGCTATGATTACAACACTTTTTTTAACTTTATCTGCAAAAGCTTTTATGAATAGCTGACTCATCTCGATTTAAATGCATTCCCTAAGCAGAATAAGTCTTTAGGAGCTCAACGGGTTTTCAGTGATACTCTATTTATTTTGCGCTTCTGCCTTTTTGCAATCTCCCTGTCACACATTCAATTATGGAATAGATTCCAAATTACTGTATTCGAGACCGTGTTCGGCCATGTTTCCTTTCACTGCAATGTTTTTAATGTTTTTTTTTCTTCACTCTGTCTTTTCTAGAATGTGTGTTTTATCACGCCCCAGTTTTTATACCAGTTCTTCTGTCTGTTTTCACAACAAGTAAGTCTCTGTAGCTCTCCATCCTCTCATATGTCATTGTAGATTTGTTGTGTTGTGGGTTTGATGTTACACAGTCTGTCATTGATTTCATAGAATGTATTCTGAAAAGTACTGAAGGGTTTTTTCCAAAACTCATTTTGGGATGAGGCAGATTGGTGAAACATAAATGATAATCATTCATACATTTCAAAAAGCTCAACAGGCAAGAACGTCATTGAGATTTTGTCATAACCTTTACTTATTGCCTGGAGTTATTACAAGTTGCTGTAACTTTCAAACTGGATCACAACTCTTTAAATATTTAAGCAGCGTAACTTTAGAACTTGTGTTTAATAAGTGATAAATCATTTAAGCATCAAGTCTTTTACTAAAGCTTTAAAATGTTAAGGTTATTACTTTGGAAAACCTTACTCTTTGACAAAGATTATATTAGCCCTGATTTTATAAGATATTAGACTAAGGAAGGTTATGCCACATAATATGTAATATGTCTATAATAGATAATAAGATAAGCCTTTATTGATCTCAAAAGGGGAAATGTAGGTGTTGCAGCAGCACAAGGGCAGAAACAAGTACAGATGGAGAGCATTAAAAAAATTATTAACTAGAAGTATATAAAATAAGAATTAAATTAAAACTACACAAGAGCAATCAAGCACAAAATTACAAAGCAGCTAATAGTACAGTATTGTCTCAAGCTAAATTATATTAGTGTTGGTGTGTCTCGTGTACTTTACTGCCATTCATCCATTCATTCTGCCTGTGTATCTGACACTGTCTAAGCTCTGGGCCCGTTTTAAGTTAGGTTAGGCGAGTCAGGTATATCAATTTAAGCTAATAAGTTGGTGTTAAGTGAAATGCTGTCTCTGTCCATCCCAGACTCTGTATGACAGTGTTTATCTGACACTGTACAACATCTGCTTCACCTCGCTGCCCATCCTGGTGTACAGTCTGTTTGAACAGCTGGTCCATCCACACGTACTGCAGAATAAACCTGGGCTGTACAGGTAAGTTTGAATGTACTCTGTAGGGGCACACTACAGATTAGCATTCACTGTTTGTGGGAAGCTGCTTTGGGTCAGTTTTCTGCCACAAATTAATTTTTATTTATTCTATATAAATTATCTACATGCACTATTTTGACCTGATGCTGTTCAGTATAGATGGTTTGTAGGATTTCTTTTTTTATCATTAGCATTTTAAGAAAAATCAAGCAAAAAACAAAGTTCTTTCCATCTGCATTCCATTTGGTCTATAATTCATTAAATGTTTTTTTTTTTTCTGAATCACTCTGTAAATTACCAATTATTAACTTATTAATCACAGTGAAACATGAAAGTGTGCTTGGGTGTACAGTACATCTTTTCAGAAAAACAAAATGTTTGTATCCTCCAGGGACATCAGCAAGAACTCTCTGCTGTCTTTCCGGACATTCCTGTACTGGACCCTGTTGGGCTTCTGTCACGCCTTTGTCTTCTTTTTCGGATCCTACATACTGATGGGAGAAGACACCACACTTATGGGCAATGGACAGGTGCCTTCTTGGCTATGTGTTTGTGTGTGTGTATGATATACTGTATGTTTATCCTCTTGTAGAATCCCTAGAAAAGAAGAGGATTTTCCATATGAGGAAATTTTGCTTTAGGAGAATATTGATAGGTTAGAAAGAAAAGCAGGACAATGTTGTGCGTGTGCATGTTATGATGAGTTATATTGATGGGGCTGGTTGTCTGCTGGTCTTTCTCCTTCCATTAATCTTGCTCTCTTTTTTTATCTGTCTCATCCTCATTCTGTCTTTTTGTTTAAGTGTCTGTTTATGTCCCATTACTGTGCCAGCATGTATGTCATTAACTTATTAATGATTTAGCTCTAGAAATTTTACCTTTTCTTCTCATCATATCTCCTGTCTCTCAGGTCCTTAACCAAATCTCTTTCCTTTCCTTTTCATTCCTACAGCATATCATTGCCATCTCTCTCTCTGTTTGAAGTTTGATATTTCAGAAAGCACTCACTCCTATTGCTGGCTTGTCTTTTTCTTCTATCTTTTGTTGATTACTCTTTTTTCCTTCTGCCTTCATGCTGTGCATGTCTTCAGATCTTGAGAGCTAACAGGCAGCTGGTAAGTCTGCTCTACAGTTGAATGCATGTCTTCTCGGGGGGTTAATGAGAGGACTATCAAGATGATTCCTCAACATGTTTTTGTCTCTCTAATGATGATGAAGTGCAGTATCAAATGCAGTGCCTCGTTGAACCCTGATGATTCTGGTAAATTGTAATCACTTTTGATTCTTCCATTTTCTCTTGAAGTTAATAGTGCATTCAGTTCTCAGTTACATGTCTCCTGCTGGAATACAGTATTGGTAACCCTCTGTTGAAAACGTCCTCCATCCGTAGCCTCCAGCCAGGCTGATGTAACCTGATGCAAACATAATTTCAAAATGTTTGTCCGAACCGGGCTCGGGTTGGGTATACACCCTGTAGTCGGTTTGCACTTTGATTAGGACAAATCTGGACACGGTGCAAGATTTATCTTGTGTCAACAGTACCATCACTAGTGAGATGAAAGGTGGTGATGGTTAAAGACAACATAGCTGAACATCATAAAAAGGCAAGTGATTTAATCAACAAAGGGGCCCTACAGAAAAGAGTTTGTAGGTCTTTGGTAAAACCTTAATTTTTTTTTTATTAAGATATAAATAAACTAGAAATGTAACAATATTCTGTTAATGGGTCCATCATTGTTATCTGGTCCCCTGAGTATTTCCGTGTATATCATAGTCCTGTCATTATTGTTTTTCAGTGCTCAGACTCCAACAGGGTCCTGAATTGGCTGGCAACAAAACAATTCCCCCCACTGCTCTCAGCCTCTATAAGTGGAATGATTCTCATAGCAAGTGGTGGAGCTGCTGACAATAGTCACACAGTCGGAGGGCAAGGCCTCATTATAGGCACTGTAATACCACTTAGCTTGTAACTGAGATTGGTGCCTTGTAGAAGTTTTATCTCCCTTCTATAACACAAGCACAACACTGCTCACCTTACCTTACCCCTCCTGTCCTGACTTTCAGCTTTTGTCCAAATTTGTTGTTTGACTTGGAAGAGTTTATATCATCTTATCCTAGCAGCATGATCAGTAAACATCAAATGCAGCAACTGTGACTGGTGTGTTTGGTATCCATTTTTCACTGTAGGGAAATGCTGAGAAAATGTCATGGATTTTATTTTTGAATGATTTGCAACATTGTACTAACCCAATAGTGCTTAGTCAAAGAGGGATAACATGCTTATTAGCTCATTCTTGAGAGGAGAAAGGAAATGGCACTGTATCAAAGGTGCATTTAAACAGGTTGATTATACAATGCTCTTACCATATTCTCATATTGCTAGCACTGGGTCCATGCATGTAAACATAGCCACTATTTCTCTGGTGTCACGGCAATGTAATACTATAAACAGTTTCATTAACAGTTGTATGCCTGTTTTTTTATAGATGTTTGGAAACTGGACATTTGGAACGCTGGTCTTTACAGTCATGGTCATCACTGTCACATTAAAGGTAATTTGCACCCACTCTTACACTATTACAGCAAAGGGGCCTGTTTTTTTATTTTTCCAGAAGGATATTAGCCAGTATTTTAAGATACCATATGATCATTTTCATTCCACAGATCTTTTAATGGCTACTGTATTTCTCATGACTTTACTATGGTAACATGCGTTCTGTTATTTTCAGCTATAAATGTGTGTGTGACAGTGTAATATTAGGGAGTGTTTGGTTTCTAAAGTAGCAGCCATTTCAGAAATCTGAATGTTTGCTATCTGTCCAAAGAATAATAAGTGGCTGCTGAAAAAAGTCAAGTCATATGAATATTGGGCTTAAAATAATGAGATGGGCAGAAGCGTGTCTTCAGTGGGATGCTCTTGTTATTCTGTGTCAGCTTGTTGAAGCAGGCATATTGAAGAGCTGACTGTACATCAGTAATATATTTTTGTGAGTTTGTTTTCGAGTTTGTGCCCTCTCCTGGTCACGAATAACGTAATGCAGCTTTATGATGATGGTTACTGTGTGCATTAGCTGAGTAGCTGTGCAGAACGTTTTGGTCCACAGGGACACACTTGTATTGCCACATTACCAATATGAAATGCAGCATGTTGTGAAGTATTTGCATGATGTCAGTGGCCATCAACAGGAGAAGAATATTTGTAACAGGTTGAGGTCAAGGTCTTTCGTACAGCACAGAGACAGATTGCTGTAGTTTATTTAAGCCCTACCTGCCCCTGTCTGTGTTTTTACATTTAACTCTCTCTCTCTCTGTGTGTGTGTGTGTGTGTGTGTGTGTGTTGTGACAGCTTGCTTTAGAGACTCACTTCTGGACATGGATGAACCATTTTGTGACGTGGGGTTCAATTGCCTTCTACTTCATCTTCTCTCTCTTCTATGGAGGCATTATCTGGTAAGAATAGGTTTTTACAAAGTTCGTTTTTGTGCAAGACACTGCTTTCACACTCAAAGAAAATGCTTTCCCATGTTGTAACTTGGTCATTCTTCTCAATGTAGTGTGTTGGCCTAATATAACACCTTTAAAATAATCTCTACATTGGGAAAATGCATAATCAGTGGTCATGCAACAGGTTTACAGAAAGAATAAATTACCATGATTAAACACTGTCTGTCTTGCAAAAGATGAAGAAAGTGAAATTTAAAGTGTTAAATCATTTACCTTGTTCCACATCCTTTCAAGCAAGCAATAAGTAACTACTTTGATAGTTAATGATGGAATAGTGAAGTAAGTTGACTGAAGTATATAATGGGACATTATCTAAGTATACGTTTCTAGTATGGAGTTCGATATGACTTAAAATGCCTAGACAAGGAAGTTGATATACAAATCTTTTTTTTTCCCGTTTTTTTTTTTAACAAATCTCATTCTGCATATTATAATGTATTTTGTATTCATATATATTTGTATGGCTCTCTGAAAACCTCTACTGTGGTAAAGGAATTTTCACCTCACTTTTTTGCTCACTGTATTGGTAGGGATTCACCTACACTAAGAGATGTGCATAAACTGTGCACATACTTTATTGCCTGATTCTTGGGATTTAACAGGCTGATTTACACCAGATTTACCAATCTAGGCAGATAAAGCCCGAGGCTTTGTTACAATCAAATTTGATTATCCGTTAGTGTGTCGATCAGATCAATCTTAATCGCTTTAATTAGTGCGGTCAACTCGCAGGCACCTAGGAGGCATCCTGATAATATTGGATCGTAATTGTTATTTGTGGTCTGATGTCTCCACAGATTATTAAATTCTGTGGCACAAGGGTATAATAAAATAAATCTAAGTGCAAGACTCTAACAGCCAGTGAGTCCTGAATTTACAGGGAAGAGGGCCGAGGCTGGCTGCCTACCTCAATGGTTGTTTTTTATGGCTTCAGTTGTGTCCACCAGCCTAAATATACTACCTCAGTCAGTTCTGATCATAGATTGTATATAAAGATGGAGGACGCATCTCCACTTCCGCCATTGTACAAAAATTATACCAAAATATCCCGATACCGGCGCTGCCATTTTGCACTGGTGACAGTCTGTGCAGTACCGATCCATGGTGGAGACGCGTTAGATAACGCATTAGGTCCCGCCCATCAACCTACACGAACCAATTGCGAGCACACCACAAGCTGTCAATCATGACATCACACCCCCTTTTTATAACATCCGGTGACAGCCAGCCACCAGGAGGCAATCGATATGTTTTGGCTTCATTTTTACGGAGCTCTCATATCGTCCATTTTTATATACAGTCTATGGTTCTGATACTTAGCCAAAATGTTACTGTCACATTCAGACAAACTAACTTGATGCTTTCCAGCACTGATAAAAAAGCATAAATTCTTTCTTCTGTTGCATGTAATCGTTGTGTCCCTTACACTCCCTCCAGGCCATTCCTCCACACCCAGGACATGTACTTTGTATTCGTGCAGCTGCTGTCCAGTGGTTCGGCCTGGTTCGCCATCATCATCATCATCATAACTTGCCTCTTTCCTGATGTGGTGAAGAAGGTCTTCTACCGACACCTGCAGCCCACCAGCACACAGAAGAGTCAGGTAACATGGGGAGGAGGGGCAGAAAGACCTCTACAGTTTAGAGAAAATGTCTACAAGTTGTTGTCTGGGAACCGATGTAAAGATGTCTAGCCATTCCTCTAAAGTGGATTTTACTTTCTTTGGTAAAAAGTACTGGTTCTATTTCAAATTAAAATTGACTGGCACTTAAAGAGGCTCCTCCAGCATTTATCTGTTTATTTCCCAGGGGTTCCCCTGTATTTCACCTACCCTGACCCTGCTGGCCTGACTCCCAAGGTGCAGTGTAGTCATTCTTCGTCACAGCAGTCCTCAAATCACTGTTTTTATAGTTTTGAGTGAAACGCTATTTTGTGCTATCCTGCATGTCTCCTGAGCGTCCACTCTGTAAACAGCAGATGTTTTGTTCTTCTCCAAAGTTGTCTTTGCTTGTGTCTTTCAATAGTACTTTAGTTTTGGTATTTTTGGATGTATGAGTAGCATCTTCTCACAGACCGTAACTTGCATTATTTTAGCTAACTGTGGCTTAGTGACCAAATCCAAGAACACATGCTTTTTGTGAAGGTGAAATCATGATTTGAAAGAAGTCTGAAAGGCAGTATGAGAGAAAGAAGTCTAACCCTAACCCAGGTGTAGGGAACAAACTTTCTTCCACAAAAAGTCATAAAGGAATCAATCATCAGGCAAATGTTGCAGTGGGGGAAAAGGTTTGCCTGTAGCAGCATCAGAAACATTTTGTTCGTTTTCTTTATTAGTTTTCTTACCATTTGCTTTTGGAGAAGAATGCTAAAATGAAATATCTATTTTTTACATTGTTTTTTTCTACAAGGTCTGCAGGACCAGACTCAAAAGCATAACTTATTAAAAGTAATGAAATGGCAAAGGGAGGGCCAAACACATTCCGGCAGTTAAACTGTCTTATGTCTGCAGTGTTGGATTTAAAGCCTATTCCTACTTGTATTACAAAAATGGAAATGATATTTCCTGTAATGTGACAAGAGCCTGGAGGGAGAAAATAAACCAAAATGTCGCAGTAATTCAAATTCTAGAGAAAATGTTCGGTGTGTCACATTGTTTAAATAGTTCATTATTTTCTCAGCCTCTGTGGTCACGAATTTAACCACTTCTTTTACAGGAACAGCATGGTGTTCAGTTGCATCCAATACACACACACATACGCACATCCACAAACACACAGTGTGCATGGTCACCTCTCAGCAAACCCCTGCTGTTAATGTATTTATTTGTCCAGCTGGAGACTATATATGTTTCTACTTTTCCTCTTTTCAAAAATGTCCTCTTGTTTCTCAGAAAGTGAACTACCTTTTCCAATCCTATGTGGTGTTTGTTGTTTCTGCTCTAACCTTTGTCCCGTTTTGTCTGCGTGAGTGAGATTCTGAAATTGGGTTCCGTATGCTTGACGTCTAACCTCTGTGTGTGTTCTTCTTTCTGTCCTCTGTGTGTTCTCCTGGTGTAGATGTATTCCAACCGGGTGGCGATAGGTGATGACTTCATCGCTCTGCAGCCTCTGTCCAGAGCCAAGAGCCAGTTGGGCAAAATTAGGTAGAGGAGACGAGAGTGACTCAGCCCTGGGCTTACAATACATCTAAAATTCAATTCGGAGAAAACGAGTATCCCAGGAGTGCTTTATTCAAAAGCAATATTTCTATATTAGTAGTTTTTGGGATGCATCTGTATATTTTTGTGAATAGTCAGCCACTTATACTGGCTGGTCCTGTCACCTTGTATTGATGCTGCAACTTGTACATTTTCTCACTACCCTTAGTTAGAAAATATGTATTTTAAATATTATAGCACTTTTACAAACCACCACATGGCCTATTTTTCTTTTCTTTAGGATTTCTCACCCTTTTCAAGGAAAGATATCATTGCAATATTAGACAAAAGTCTTACATTATCTCACATTAAGGTGTATAAAATCAGTGACTTGATGATGTTTTTAGAGCTATAAATCTTTATCATTCGGTGATGTGTTTCTTTGCATTGCATGTTCACATTTAAAATAACAGAATCTGAAGCTGTTTAACATGTCCCTTTAATTAAAATTAACTGGTGTTATTTTTCATAATACTTGTGCAAAATCAGACTCACCATTAACTATGTATGCACAAAAAATATACTTGCTTTGAGAAGTCTTATATCCAGTAGCATTCTGAATGTCTTAAAGTCTTAAACTTTCTGAAGCATTTAGTTGTAGATTATTGATGCAGACGTTAAGATGAAGAAAATCAGGGTTACAATCTAATTTACGGGCATAACATAGGCACGGCTGTTAAAAAGTAGAAACATTGCTTTATGAAACAAGCGCCCCTGTGTATGAACATCCATACAATACCGAAACATTGTTTCTCCCAGGGCTGAACTTGACTTTGTCCCACTGAGGCCTGTTTGTAACACTAGCAACACACTGACTTGACTTCAGAGATGTGTGCTGTTAATGTTGGAACAGCTTCTTTTGTGTCATGTCTGTGACTGCATGCCCTGGACAAGCCAATCAGCATTCTCCTTGATTGGGTGGGAGGATGGATTGGGGGGGGGGGGTAAACATGTTTTGGAGGTGTGTGTGGGGTAGGAGATAATGCTAAAGAACATGACCTCGAGCATTTCAGCCACTGTATGTGTTGCATTTTAGTGAGACCACCTCCTGCCTGTTACAGCATGGTACTGGCATTACTCCCCCCACTGCATGAACAAACAGATAAATGAATGAATGTCAGATCATCTGGGAATCCTCATTTACATAATTGTTGCTCTTCCCCTTGCACTCATTAAAATGTGATAGCTGTTTTGTCAAACAGGGACCCTATTTGGTGTCCTAAGTCGTAGTTTATGAAGCACTGTTTTGACTGTGACGTCCTGCATTTGCATTTGTCCCAAATCGGAGAACCTGGTCAGACCTGCCTCCTGACCATCAGCTAGTGGTCTTGTCATACAACCACAGTCTGGCATGTCAGTCATTTTGACGCATGGTGCAGCCCATCAAACCAACCCTTTTACCTATAGCATGGTCCATCCTCTTGACATAATGCCTAGCCAAACACCCTCAAACTGGATTCACCACTTGAGACACCCTCCTCACCTCAGTTGTCCACCTGCATGGATTTAGCAGTCCCGCAGAACAAGACAGATACCCCCCACTACAGCTGCATGACAGAACCTTGGACTTGGTTGGGCCACCTTGCACAGCAGCATGATGCTTTGTTATAAGCATGACAGACTCCTGTGTTATTATAAAAGCTATTTTACACTGATGATCCTGTGCTGTCATAGCAGATATCACTATAAACAGCCTGCATGGGAAAGGCTAGCAGTAGTGTGAACCAAAAGCCCAAAATAAATGATTGATCTTGGACATAAACAGTTCTATTTAATTATAATTATAATAAATAGTTATAATTTTCCTAATATGTAACTGTCCCAAGCCCAACATTCCAAGATCTGTATGTTGTGTATGGTTTAGAGGTGCAACGATTAGACAGAAAATCAAACTATTATGATAATCAATTCATTGTTTCAGTCATTTATCAAGCAAAAATGTCAAATGTTTTATTTGGATTTGATGGTTTTCTTTGTCATATATGATAGTAAATTTGATATCTTTGGGTTTTAGACTGCTGGTCGGAGGAAATAAGCTACTTAACATGTCACCTTGGGCTCTGGGATGTTATAATGGGCATTTTTCACAATTTTCTGACATTTTGTAGACCAAACAATGAATCAAGGAAATGATTAACTGATTAATATAATTGTTAGTTGCAGCCCTAGTATGGTCAATTTCTTTTCAATTCTAATGTTTGCTGCATGCGTAACTTTATCCTTACAGCTATATGGCATGTTAGTTCTGATGCTTCTCCATATTTAGAAAAATAGCGTTGCGCTATCTTCTATGTTATTAGTTGTGCACGTTACACTTAGCCGCCAGTATACACATTGCTGAAACGAATGCAGTTTAATACAAGAGATAGAGAGGTGTTGATTGTGTTGATGTTGGACTGCATTACGTTACACTGAAAGGTGTTTCTCTCAATAAGGGTAGACTAGAAACACTTCTCGAAAACTAATTGCAGTAGTTTGAGCTTGGTGTGTCTAAAATAAACTGGCAACTGAGTGTATTTTCTAAGTAATTAATGATAGAGGCAATGCAGGTCCCATCCCACAAACTCAGTGAGCAGAAACGAGCTGTAGACAGACGGATTATACATTTTACAGATTATAAGCATTATGGTAAGGAAGGCACAACACATATTATGCAAAAGAGATCTTATTTCCTCAGTTTGAATAATTGTTTGTTGAATTGGTAGAACTACACAAGATGCTCTTACTGGGTTAAAAATCAAAGCATGTTAATGTGCTGTATAATGCAATTGATTCAGTTCTATTGAAAGAATTCCAGTTTTTTTTTTTTGTATTAATTTTTAGTAATTAGATTGGAGGGAGGTAATCACAAAAGAACCCAGGGGGCTCTCCTGGCTTCTCCGTTGGTTGCCTACTCTGTAGCCCTGATAGCTTCAGCGGCAGGTTAATTGGTTTGGATACTAATAGATTTGCTCTTATCTGTACTAGGAGGATCCTTTTCCCTCGAGACATCATTCTTATGCCTGCAGCTTCTTTCTGCTCATTTGTTGCTCAATTTTACAGCTATTTCCAAGCTTACCGGCCTCACCAGTGTGTTCAATTGTCACTGCTTTTGTGAGATAGTAAAACCCTCCTTCAGTGATCTCATCAACACACTCAAATGTTCTGAAGGACCTCTTCTCAAGCTGATTTATGATTCTCTCACCCCCAATTAAAATGAGGTTCAGATCTGTCACGGGGGACTAAGACCTGGGATGCACATTGGTGTCTTTTTTGAAAATGCAAGAAGCAGCTGTTCTTATTTGCTTTTTAAGCCAAAACGTTCCTCTCAATTCTGTTGCTTTGTTAAACACTGGTGAGGTCACTTGGAAAGGTTTTTAAAAAGGGGACCAGCATCGATTTGCTCTCTATACTGTATGTATTGGTGTATTAGAGCACACTGTAGTAATCGTCAGAAATTTTATTTACAGTGCCCCTACAGTGCAGCCTGGACTGACTCACTGACTGACTGCTTGCTTGCTTAATAACTGACTAATTAATCTGCTGGTTGGTAAATAAGCAACCACTGTATCAACAGTCTTTTAGTCTCGTTTTGAGTCCATAGATTTACAAAACAAAATGTCAAATAATTCCAATGGTATGAGATGATTTCAAATCTCGCCGGATGAAAATCACCTCACAAATTACATCCTAATAATGAAATGTAATATTTTTTATATACTTTTCAAAATGCCTACTTGTTTGTCAGAAAATTCATAAAATGGTAAAAAGTAAAGGGGAAACTGCATTTGAAGCAATTATATCCCATTACCGCAACTGTTCGTTTTCAGATAAACTTAAAGGCTTAATATGAGACAAAATGACTACTGTAGATATTTTTGCAGTGCAATTGGTTAGTGAACAATGGCTTTACTGTTCATGTTGCTATGTCGATGTCTGACCTGGCTGACTGGTGAGTTGTTTGCCTAACCAGCGGGGCTCACTGTAAGCATCTTGTGTCCTTCAGATGGAAGAGGGTGAGGGTTCAGTCGGCCCAGAATATGACCCTGTTAAAGCCCAGCGGAGCCCAGGGGAGGACAATTGGCACCTGCTAGCTGCTTATCCTCCCCCTGCTGGCCCTGGCCCAGACCCCTGCTCCCCTAGGTAGTACCATACTTCACTCCCATTGTCCCCCTCGTACTGTCACTGCCCCAGCAACCAGTGCTGTGCAACCCCAACAGCTGCAGTCGACCACATTTGTCTTTTTTTATATTTGATTTAAACAACCTGCACCTTCAGTCATTCACCCATGGCTATATGTCACAGCTGCCCCTGCACTGCCCTTTTATTTCATATGTAAAACATTTGGTCTCACTTCCTATGTGAATGACCCCATCCTCTCCCACCCAACCATGATCAACCCCATCCCTCCCTTTCTATGAACAACCGCATCCTTCCCTACCCAGATATGACTGACCTCGTCCTCCCTGATCCAACCATGATTGTCCCCCATCCTTTTATATTCCGGTCTCAATTCATCTCTCACTGTTGTTGATCAGGTCCGGGTTCAGGATTTAGAGAAAGAGAATGCTGTTTGCATGTGGACTTCATTGTCTTTGCTGTATTTTTGTTCAACCATCTAACCCCACAATATTCTAATAATACTTCATATTGAATCCTTAATGAATTATCATTGTTGGCTCGTAAGTATTTTGTATGTCATGTAATCCCTTTTGCGTTTCAAGGTCATTTTTTAAGTTCTTTCTCTTATGTTCTATCATTTAAGATGGTCAGTGTTTTGTTTTCTCTACATACAGTATGATTTGTCAGTATCATATATCATACTATAAACCGAAGATCATTACATTTTCTTATGCAGACAGTCGCCAGAACAATCTTGCCAAAGATACTCTGCTATTTTAGTTGTGTAAACCATGATTATGTTGTGCCAAATAAAAGGGACAGAGAATATGAACTTTAGCTGAACTCTGTAGCTAATATAGTAAATCAGCCAGGGGATGATGTCACCCAGCAGTCACTGAGGCCTTGGTCATTTTATGACAAAACCTTCAATTCAGGTGTTGTTTTCTCTGAAAACCTCAGTTACAAGAGAACTGTGAATCATCCAGTTTGACCTGGTTTTATGTCATATTGCTGCTGCTTCTCTAGAACTAAAGACAAAATTAGGTGTGACTTCTTTCTTGTTCATTACTCAGATGTACTGAGAGTTGTTATTGTAACGTGACTGCCACTGAAAACTGCAGTTTCTCAACTCTGCCTTGCACTGCTTCTGATATACAAGCCCTGTGATGACAGATTGCTGCTTCTCAGATTGATACGATTGGTTACTGGTAGATGGATGGAAGCAATATCAGTAATGTTGGACTTAATGAAAAGCTGATGAAGCTTTTTATCACCCATATAGTGATAACAAATAAGATGCGCCAAGAACACTTAACCAACAAACACTAGTTTAGGATACGTTTTCATCCATGGCCACAGCTGTGGCTTGGCTGCTGTAACTGTTTTTACTGTGGTTTGGACTGTGTGTGTGTGTGTGTTTTGAATTAACAACTTCCAGTTTTGTCTTTGTTATGCTGGGGTTTAAAGTGGTGACTGATGTGTTACTGTTGCAAGGACAAAACTTTTTCAAAGGAATATAAAGCAGTATGTCCTGCGCAAAACCATGCATTTATTATCCAGGGACACCTGACACTGCCCGAACAAATCACATTCAGTTTGTTCTGTCTGTGCCATTTTGCCTTTTGTCCACGACACATTGCCAGCCAAGAAGCAGAAGTTTGGTTTCATGCCAACAGTCTCCAATTTCTTCTGCAGAGAAATGTGACAACATCAAAATCCAAAGCACTGTGGATCACACATTCAGCAACAAAATAGGACTATTTTGGCACGATTTCACAGTAGCCAACATTGATAAACAATGATAACATGAAAACGTTTTTAAATATTTACATAGTTGAAACATTGCTCTATACCAGAGTTAAACTTTTAATCTAAAAAAACACAAATAACGCCTGTAATTAATAATAGCAAAAAGTACATATTGAAGCTGATTTATGAACGAAGTGGGTCACTGATGTTAGTCTGAGGTAAATCTGTAATTCCTGGTATACTGTAGAAAAGAAGGGTACAGTATGCAAACTGCGTGTGTGACCTCATACTGTTTCCTCTTCGCTATCTCTGCTTTCCCTCACACGCTCTCTCTCTCTCCCAGGTGCTGAATCAGGCTAACCGAGCCACCTGATCCTGCAGGTTTCTAGGCAGCAACTTCATTCAGATTTGTCTACCAATGCATCACTGGCTCATTGAAAAGTCCGATTAGTCATAAAATATATTTTCAGTCTTATTATTTACAGTGAGAGCTTTCTTTACATTTCCACATTAATACAGACAATATCTTTGAATTGGTTAACACATGCAGTATATAAAAGGAAAAACATCTGGATAGTTGACGACAACACTGTCTTGTTTTTTGACATAGTTCTGGAGCTTTCAGTACTTATGTCAAAACCGAGGTATGCTGGATATCGAAAATGTTTGGTTGAACTTGCTGACCATTAGTCACTATTAGAAACCTAAAGTAAAGCCATTGTGGAAACTCTGTCCAGTGAAATGTTGGCATTTGAAAAAGATATAGTAGTGATCATGGTTTCAACTTAATGACAATTGGACCCCAAGGTCATTTAATGGTCAATCATGATGCATCATATACACACGTGCAGAGAACAATGCTCAAACACACATATACAATCGCGTTCCATTTTGAAATTTATCCTCTGCTTTTAACTCATCCGGCCATCCTTCTTCCGAGGGGAGCTGGAGCAGTGGTCAGCCTTCTACGGCGACCGGGAACCAAATCCAGTGAACGTGCCCTCTCCTGTCTTGGTCAGGGACAAGCAGCATAGCACGCACAACTGGGGGCAACGTAGGGTTCAGTGTCTTACCCAGGGACACTTCGACATGTGGACAGGAGGAGCTGGAACTTTAACATCTTTGGAAATGTTCAGCCAAACCTGAATAGTTAATGGACTTAATCTGCTTTACAACCACCCTAAAATATACTGCAGATCATTTTGAGCTGTCAAATATTTAATTTTCGTTTTAGATTTTATGATTTGATGTATTTTTTCACAACATCTCAGCCCCTTGTGTAGCATGTTTTGAATGTTTTCCCTGTACATTATTGTTCCTGTGATAGCATGCGATATGTCATCCTCCTGTTGAACTTTTCATCAGAATGTGACCGTGAACCTGTATTATGGTAATCATCTCTTCTTTTTCTTCTCTTTCCTCACTCACTTCTCCCTCTGTTCTCTTCCAACTTGTCACATCACCCTTTCCTGCTCCTGTTCTTCCTCCAGTCTCTATCAACCCCCCAGGAGCAGGCCCTCAGCTGTGTGGAGTCCCTGTGCTGCTACCAACATGGGCAGAGCGGCTGTTCCCGCCTGGCCTGCCTCCTGGAGCAAATGATCGGGCCCTGCCAGGCCAGCGCCAACCATTGCCATGCATCCAGCCGCAGTAACAGGTGGGGAGGACGACAACCAGAAACAATGATTATAAACACTGATGAACCCTCAGCCCCTTTTGGTGTCAAAAAATTGGGCTCCTGACTGTTTTAGCACTTAATGTGGCTACGTATCTACTGTCAGTCTTTCTTGTTCAGACCTGTTGTTGAGCTTACCTTTGTGGGGGAGCAGGGTTTCAGACAGTCGGAGAGACTGGGTTTATGGTGCGGCTTAGCGTAACTTTAGGAGAGCCGAACGAAGACGCTGAAGATGTGTGTGACTATTATGAGTTTCTTGTTTCCCTCAAAGTGCGTGTTGGGAAAACCTGGAATCTGAACATTTTCATTAACAAGACAATGGTGTGCTTAATATCATATCCACAGTAGTGTACTATCAGAAATATATCGGTACACCTTGTAACCAAAATCATAGAGACCAGTGACTGAGTAGCTTGTGATGGCCCTGCCTTCTACATAGCATGCAGATGTGGATGTTTGGCAGTTTAGCCAGAGAGAATTTGGATTCCAGTATTTTTTATTAAGGCAGTTATGATGGAGGCACCTAACAGGACTCAATATTTCACTATGTAACCTGTCTTGTCTGTGTAGCCCCTACATTAGGGCGGGCCTGTCTACTAGCCCATGTGTCTATGTCCTAATCATCTATGCTATGATCTGTTGTCCTGTCTGTCTCTTCTGTTTCTATTCAAAACTTGTTTAAAATCAAAGGTTGATATCCAAATGGGAGTTGGCCTGTGTAATGCACTTTAACAGATGGCACCAGTGTCTATAAGTCAGTTATTAAGTTGACTTGTTAGCTTTAGGTTGACTAAGATATTGTCCAGTAGGTCCTGTCATTGTCTGTTTGAGATGAGGTCACGTAACGTTTAGCTGGTGGAATCATATTTTATCTGTACACCATTTGGGTGCATTAACCTATGATTGAGGAAGTGTGAAAGTGCTTCATAAGTGACCGGTAGTGGCGACTTAACTTTCAAGCTGCACTTGGCAATTTTGCGTTTTGGTTACCCTAAATGGCATAGAGAGGTATAAATACACAAAGTGAGCTCTCAGTAAGTGCAGGTAAAATGTTCTTCTCTGCTGCAGCTCCACTTTGTGATAAAGACGCATAAAACATGGACATCTTTGATATATATATATATATTTTCTTTTTATTTCATAAAATATTTTGCTTGGTGCAGCTTTAAAGATGAGTAAGCTGAGTTCAGTTTGCTGCAGTTTCAGTGTTATTGTGTCTTTTTACCTGAATCTCAGTGGGATAATTGATTAATTGACCTGATCGGCCCTTTCTGCTGAGCAATCAATACTACTCCAAACTGCTTGGGACACTCAGTAGTGATTACATCAGTAATGATGATGTAGCATTCTTGTTCTTTGTGTGTGAGTCTTTTGCAGTGGACCTTGCACAGAGTCGGGTGGCGTGGGCCGCATGTTTTTCTTATTCAAACCAACTAGAAAAATTGCGTTTTGTGCTAAAATGTGTTTGTAAAGGTAATGACAGCATGCAGGTCAAATAAGGGATGTTCTTCCCACCCTCCCTTCAGCCCGTCTGGACTGCAGACTCTGTGGACTGCCTTCACAGTCAGTCAAGCTGGGGGGATACAGCAGTCTTATGAGTGATCCTGAAGTAGACATAAAATCGTGGCTGGTTAGAAGGCATATCTTTGTAACTCATTTTGTTCTGTGCCACGCCTGTGTGCAAATATCTTGGGTATCATTTTAAAGTTTGATTCAGCCATTCTGGAGCATAAAATGGGTCCCACATTTTAATATTCAATTCAATTCAGTTTTATTTATATAGCGCTATATCATATCAAAAACTACCTTTTTAACAGGCAGAAACCTCAAGCAGAACCAGGCTCTTAGTGGGCAGTCATCTGCCTCGACCGGTTGGGTAAAGAGAGAAAAAAAACCAGACCCATGTGCATCCAGACTCCGAAGGTCCAGACTCCACAACCAGAGAGAGAGAGAGCGAGAGCTCAGTGCATCATGGCATGTCTCCCGGCAGCCTAGGCCTATAGCAGCATACCTAAGGGGGGGCTCAGGGCTCACCTGAGTCAGCCCTGCTATAAGCTTTATCAAAGAGGAAAATCTTAAGCCTACTCTTAAATATGAGGGGGGTGTTTGTCGCCTGTACACAGACTGGAAGCTGGTTCCACAGGAGAGGAGCTTGATAGCTGAAGGATATCTATACCTTTCATTGTTCCTCAAGAGTGGTGGGTGGAATGTGCACCATGAAATAATGTATTTCAATTGGAAACAATTCCCATTGCATTTGCAGCCGATTGGATTCTTCCAACTGAGCAAACGGCACCCAATTTGTGCTCCCAGTAGCATTAACATCAACAATGAACAATGCTCTGCTCTGATGTGCGTTATGCTGTAAATACAAAAAGAACACGATCAACTAATATTAGGATTTATGTGCAGGTTCCATTTCTTTTATCCCTCATGTCCTTCACTTAATATCTCCTCTCCTTTCCTTCCTTCCATCCTCCCTCATCTTCTTCTCACCCCTCCCCACCTCCTCACCCCTCTTTTGCTTTCAACATGCGTTCGTCTGTCCCTCCCTTGCCTCCTTTTCACCTTCTTAGTTTGAGGAAATAAACCAGAGAACCACAAAGAACGAATGAAAGACTAGTGAGACTCAGGCCTCATTTGGCCTTAATGCTACAATACTGCCATAGGGGAATGGAAATATATCCACGCAGTCTTATATAACATGCTTAACGACAGGACGGGACATATAATAGGAATATTTACAAACTTATATAATACATGAAGTATTTATCCGATATATTGGAAGCTCAAATGTAGCTGGCTGCTTGACTTGGCCTGTTGTTGCTGAATCATGGTGGGGTGTGACAAATCAGGGGCAGACATGGATTTCAGGAGTCAACGATGTTTTTCGTTATTAATGAAATACACGGTAGTGTGTATTTGTCAAATCCTGGCAGCTGCGTCTCCATCCAAATGTCGGAAAGATTTTTACTCAGACATTTAAATGTGGAAAAAGTGAAAATTGGACAAGCCTTTCATTTGGCATTTCAAAATATTAAAACATTCTTTTCAGTTGAAATGACAAAGAATTGTACTTGGTAGTATTTTGATATTTGATGTGTCAACAGACATATATATATATATATATATATATATATCTCCAAAAAAAATGTAAACATACAAAATCACATACATAACCATCCTACATGATTATTTCTTAAACTAACTTCATTTATGTGTCTGCTTTAAAAACAGGTTGTTGAAAATTTGATTAAAAGTTGCAATATCTGTTCATCTCTAACTTGCATTATAATTTGAATAGTAAAATCTCAGTGGATGGAAACTCAGCTGCTGTTTAACACCTCTTGCTCCTCCTCTTCCCCTAGAACAAGGGGACCACCCCCTAAACCAGAGAGGCTGCTGGGAATAGTAGACTCCGATAGTTCTTTTTGCTACTTCCTATATCTATTAGTCTTTTTCTACTGGATCCTGAAGCCTTATCTGTTCTTCTGAGTAGAGGCCAACTTTTGGTGAATGCTTGTTTTATAACCAGGGGTGTTCCAGGTGGGTGGAGTTTACCTTCTCACACAGCGTTATTTTCCATGTATATAACTCCACCTATCTTGTCCACTACAGGCTTCAAAACAAGAATGTTCAGACTCTGTCATGTTGCATGGGGGCTGCTGTTTCCTTTGGTACTTTGTATACAATGTAAACCTGTATGTATTTGTGCCCCCTCACTAACTCCTCCTCTTGCACTCGTCTTCCTCTGTCTCTCTGTGTCCTTCTGTGTCTGAAATCTGCATAATGTTGTTCGACCTTGCAGATTAATTATTCATGTGCTGTTAATGTCCCCCGTGAGCTTCGTCTTGTCAGAAATCTGCCTGTTCTGTTCTTTTCTTGGGTTCATGTTCCCACCGGCTTAACCCAAAAGTGTTTCGGTGCTAACGTCCTCGTTGTTCGGAGAGCAAAGATGGTTTTAGCACTGAGATGTCAGTTTGGCCCCAGCCGAGTACAACAAGACAGCCGAGCTGGTGATGTAGCACTCAAGGGTGCCTCCGGTCAAACCACCATTTGAGTCATCAGCCTATTTAAAGTCCCTGGGTTGCCCTGTTTTCCTGTTTACCAGGTCTTAAAACGGTTGTCTTCATCTCAGAGAGCAGCATTAAATTAAAGGTCATGAGAATTGTGCAGAGTAAGGCAGCTGGCATTTAGAAGTCAGAAGAATATATGGAAGGACGGGTGCAGAAATTTGCAGGCATGTATTCAGCTAGACACATTTCAGGCGGTCAGGGAGAATGGAGGCGCCGTTTGAACTGGAAGGATGTTGCGCGCCACAGTCTTTCTGCTCCTCTTTGCTGGCGCTTTGAGGTAGAAACTCTGATCATTGGCTCTACTTTGGTTCTGCTGATTGCGAGTCAGCATGGTGGTTGGTTGGTTTGTTTGATTGATTCCAGCCGTGGCAAGCTCCGACTTTCATGACGTATCCACGTTGTATTTTTTTCTTGTCCAGACCAGTCACTGGACATTTAGTTTGAATATGTTTTGAAGTGGTCTACAAATAGATGAGCTGGTGGTACTAGATGAGTCTTTGTTAGACATTTCCAAAGGAGATACAGCTTGCTAAGCTAATGACAGAAAGGGACTGTGCCTCTGTCATGTCTCTAAATAAGAATATAGATATTTAAATAGCCAACTGAACTTAGGGATGTATATTTTACCTGCAGAAAACCAGATACTATTCCTGGTTATCTTGAGCGTGGATATGAGGCAAGAATGTTGTTGATGCTTTATTGTGATTTTTATTTTATTTCTTTCTCTTTATGATGATTGTGTTGTTTGTTTTATCCACGAGTTGAGTATCTCAAGTCTCATCTTGCCTGCTCCCTCCTCTAAGAACAAACCAGAGACAGATTCAGAAAACAAAACGGGTGAAAGACTTAAAGTAAAAATACATTTTATGGGATAGATTTGTGTTTTAAGAGGCACCAAACAAGTGTGACATCAGAGACATATAGTACTTATGAGCTGTCTCTGAACAGCTTTATTAAATCTAAACCTTGACCCCATCTCAGCACCAAAGCCTTTGCATCATTGCACAAACACTCTGAGAACTCAGATCTACTCTGGCTCCACACTGCTGCTTCTTGCGCTGTTGACATAAATAAGAGATTATAGTGGATATACTATAAGATTAACATGCTTTTTCTTTCCCAGCCTGGTATTTGTTTGATCCAGATCAGGGTGTAGGCAGATCCTAAAGTTGCAAAATTGAAGACCTTAGTGCAGTAATTAGTGACCTTATTTTTTACAGTACACTGGTGTGTTTTCTTTGCAATGTGTACTCCTTAAGTCTACTAGAAAACAGCATTGATAGTACAATATCCAGTAGCTACTATTTTATACCTACTTTACAAAACACGGATAGACATTAATGCCAAAATTATTTCCCCAGTGTACTTTTTCTCATACTTTAATTTATAGTTTAAAAACATTTAATAACTGATGCATCTATTAAAAGTACACACATTTGTCATTTGTAGAGTCTTTTTTTTTTTTAGATAAGTTATAATTTTTTTAAAGATCAAAATACTCAACTAATGGTTTTCAAATGTCCCTCATCTCTGATAAACTGTTTCTGGTAGGACCCCATCTTTAAATGAACCTGGATTAGTGTGAGTGAGAGGAGGAGAGGCTTTTGATACTCATCAAGAACACCATCACATTACTCTTCCATCCTTCACTCTTCTCTGCTTCTTCCAGCCTATTTGTGTAGATTATAATCCAACAACCTCTGGAGAGGAGTGTGTTAGCTAGTGACAGCCGAACCCACTGTGCCGCCCCCCCCCAAAGCACACACACTTTCACTCTGTCAGTCTCCTAACACTCCGCCACTGCTGCCTGTTTTCAGATCTTGGAGCGACACGGAGAACTTCTACTCCAACGATCGCAGCATCCTGACGCTGTCACCCATTGAGTCCACCCACTGCTGACTCCCAGGGCCCCTGACTGTAACACGCAGAGCTGGGGGAGAGCTAATACTCTGCTACGAGTTACAATCACCCCCACCCCGCTGCCATTTTATAAATCTACTTCAATTTAAAGTCAATGCATTCTCAGCTGGATTCAGACAGATGGGAGCTGTCACATGTGAAACCATTATGTGAAACCAAAGGACTAGGCTCAGTGCAGCAGGCTGCTTTATTCAATTTGTTTCCCTGAGTGAATCAATTTTTGGTAGAAAGATTGAGAAGGATGTCCAATGGAAGCTGCGATATGGAAGGAAATGAAACGCGAGGTGTGGAGCTGGTCAGCATGTCATGAAGCAGACGTCTGTGGAGCTACATCCTGTAGAAAGATCCAGTCAGCATTGGAGCAGCAACAATTATCAGATTCCTGCAGCAAGTCCTGGTAAAGTATCTGAAAACACCATATTTAAATACAGTACCTTTCTTTTTAAAAGTTGAGAAATTGTCAGCTCACAGGTGCTGCCCAGACCAGGTACATGGACTCTCATGCAGCTACTTTTTATTCATTGTTGTGCTTACAGCACAACAATGAATAAACAATGTCTTACATATTTGGAGACACAGAATGGAGACTCCTGGACTCTTTGCAGCAAACTGTAGCTAATGTCAGGCAGCATGCGGACTGTAACCTAACCGAGCTGGTTTGGACATGCACGACCGAGGTGGCTTGTAGACATCACCTACCAGGATCATCTATGTCGCTTCTCGTTCAGAAAAGGCTAGCCCACCCTGTAGCTTTCAGAGCCGTGCTGGTTCTGTTAACGTCTAGACTTGTTTCCTTTGGACCTACAGTACTCCCCCGATACTGTACAAGCAGATTCATCTCTATCTGGAACCAAAGACCAAAGGATTCAGACTGGAGTTCAAAAGACAAAGTGTTTATTTTTGTGCCTGATTGTACAGAAGCTTATATTGTTAAGAAGACTATTCTTGTTCGTGCTGCTTTCTCGACTGACTGTTCAGGCATTGCTCTGAAGGAGGCCGGATGAGTCTGTTTAAAAAGCCATACATTTTCAAGAGGTTATATTATTGCTAGATTATTGAAGGTACTGCAGATAGAAGCAGTTTGAGCCTGTTGTTGTTGTTTCTCTGTGTTTGGAAACGTCTTCCCCTTCAATGCCTTTTCTCATTCAGCCCAGTTAGGAAAGGCATCTTAGCAATGAAGACCATAATGCTCAGGGAATATTTTAAGGAATGGAAGTAGGTCCCACTCAGTTGCCTAAAAATATTTCCAGAGTGTCGGAACATGTAATGGTACTAGTTTTATTTCAGTGAGCCAAAAATGGCTTTAATGATGAGATGCTTTTCCAAATCACGGCTGATGCATGTCGACCCAGACAGCAGAATGTCTCGACCTTTAGAGAGATAGATATATCGGATGAATATAATTCAGCTGCAGTAGAGATGAAAAGAAAAGCAGAGCGTTTGCACAAGTCACATATCAAAGTCACATTTTGGTTTTTTTGGTTGTTTATTATTCGTCTCACCATTGAAATCATCTGAAACATGTTTTTGCTGACGCTCTTCTTGCCATTTGTGTTTCTATCCACATGTTCGTGTGTGTGTGTGTGTGGGAAAGTGTTGGGGTGTTTTTTGTATGGCAGCCATGTTGGTTGAGGCAAGTACAGAGGGTACATAGCCTTGTTGTAAACTCTTGTACAATGCCCGCAGGTCAAAGGTCAAATGATCCTCTTTAATGCTCGGTTTGCCCGCTTGTATTCCCAAAAAAAAAGAAAAGTAAAATGGACAAAAGCCGTCTGTTCTTATTTTAAGGCGTTGACTCCAGAAGGTGACTGACAGAAGTATAACATAGACATCTTTCAAGACAACCGTTTTAAACTTGACATCAACCACACAACAATGACCAGTACATGCCTCAGCTCACACAGGGAAAATACGGAGTCATGGGCTGTTTTTGTTACTCCGGCTACTGTTTAAAGACATGTAGGTGTTCCTCAGTAGCTCAAAATCAGAGGGTCAATAATGTTCTTGTCAGGTCAAATCATTCAATATTCCATTTTCTGTTTGGTACACATTGTTGGATGCATACCTGGGCCTGTTATATCCTTTCTGTTCATATCGGTGACAATGAAAGGGTCTATTTATTATTGCAGTCATTTTTAAATTTTTTTTGTTTGTGTTGAACTTTTCTTGCATATCAACGTGTGTCCTGTTGTACATGGCCTGAATGCAGCAACATCCCAAGATGTTTTCTTCAATCTTAGACGTGTAATCACGAGGTTGAACCTCCATGGAAGCTCTTCTGGTGTTTTACCTGAAAGGTGGCCATGCAGCTGCAAGCCTGAATGTTAGTTTGTTAAAAGAGCCGAAAGGACACTTCCAGTTCGATCACTCCATCCAACAGGTCTTTCTGACTATTTGAGCTCTATTAAAATGTCTACCTGCATACACCTGTAATTTGTTCCTGGATTAGGAAAAATATGTTAATGCTGTTTGAAAGGGGCTCTTCACCAATGTTACACATAACGGTCAGTTTAGTCACCATGGAGAGCACTACTCCGCCTGTGAAAACAGTTGGATAATGTCCTCTGTCGCTCTGAAGGGAGCTGAGAAATCAGCCGTGTGGGTGTCCTCTTGAGTTAAGCTTGAAAACCCTCGTTATAAACTAGGGGCATGGAGTTTGAAGGATGAGGGCAGGAGTGCATGTTAAGATGCCATGGAGTTGCATTATGGGAATTGTAGGATCCAGTGTTTGTGGAGCTAGAATCATACGAGGGACTTTAACTCAGGATATCTTACTCTCTGCTGCATTCATTTTCACCATTCTTTTATTATGGAACTTAATGGAAATGTAATACTACATCAAAGAGTACTGCTTTAATACCTTTTTTAAAAAAGGTCTCAAATCTGATGCCACAGAGGCAAAGATATCTAGACTTAAACACTGAAGCCTGCCACATTTGTAAGGTCCTCCCTGCCTGGTAAAGGTTTTTCCAACTCCATACATGAATGTGTTGAAAATGTGAAATCTGAAACTCCTGATGATCCCCCACAGCCACAGAAACCTCTACAACTGTTTGCACAGATGGAGTAATACTTTGTTGTTACATGTAAACTGTTTAAAATATTAACACCTGCAGTACTGAGGCCCCCTTCTGCGCTCACCTATGGAGACCCAAAGTGTTCAAAACTAAATAAGACATTATGACATCAATAATCATATACAGTATATAAAGGTGTGTCCTATTTACAGGAATATACAAAACAGTGACAAGTAGTATGATTCCACCAATGGTTAAAACAAAAATGGCTACATGGTACAAATAAATGATAGTGAGGACAAAACTTTTTCCTTTTTCCTTGTCCTTTTTCCAAAGTCTGTTGCGAGCAACGTAACTGCTGTGTTCATCTTGATTGACAGGCAGAGTTGGTGCTAAAAGAAAAAGCAGCATTGTGAAATTGTAAAAATGAAATTAAAAACTTCAAATAAAAATGTGTGGAGTGAAATAAAAATGACCTGAAATAAAACTCTTGTTGTGAAAGGAAGCAGGATGAAGTAACAGTTTTAAGGACTATTTGGAAAATGTGCTTATATATTTATTACTTTTAACACGTTGAGTCTCCATAGTCACATCTGTTAAGAGCAAAAGCACCACACATTTAATTGCGGTTAGGTAGTTGGCAATTTTATCGCAACTGTATATCCATCCAGGTACAGAAATTGTTTTTTTACATGGGGCCCAACTGGCACTCGAGTGATATCTTTACTGCTGTTTATACAGACAACAGATGCTGTACTTCTATGATCAGATGCGACATTAGTAACAACCAAGACCTGATTGTCCAAAGTATCACAGCACTGACATCATCTAGGCTTCATTACAAGAGAGCAGCAGGGTTTAGATACAAGGCCGCTGGGGTGTTTCTAGAAGCTGGAGATTACTCCGCCACGTAATTAAAATGAAAATTGTCATTTAATATTTTATCAAGCCTCGACTACAGATGATGATCATGGCATCCATCAGAAGCACCATCCAAGTTTAATTGGATACCTTTTATTAAAGACACCAAGAGCTGTTAAATCCTGTACTCCTGCTTCTGGAAATATTGGCCACATATTGAAGATGTGTAAATTATGTATTTTTGTAGGCCAACCTGGAAGTTGGCATCGCCCTGGTTCCTTCGACAAAAAGGCAATGGGATTTTTCCATTGGATTTTGGACTAATGCAGAAAATAAAATAAGTTTATGACACTTACACATTTTGTTCAGCAAGTTAATCTTCACAAACAAACTCCACCTTTATTTTTTTAAACGTAAATGCAATCTGCAGAAGTAAAAACCTAACGTTAGGCTATAAACACATTCCAACCACAGTCACATTACTCCATCACCACCGCTAAACTTCCAACTTGTAATTTGATTTTGCCTGTTTACTTCTACAGCCTTTTGGAAAGTTTGAGTTAGTGGTTGCAAGAGAATAAACACAACGAGCCTGCAGAGGCCGTGTTCGACGTGATGATGTGTAATGTCCTCCGACAACCTCTGTAGTTTCATTTAGTCACTTGTTAGCAACTGCCTTTTTTTAAGACATGTAAAATCTTTTCACAAGTGGGGTATTTATTCATGTATTTTATGTCATAGAACAAAACGTGACGGTCCCTGTTAACCACAGCCCGTATTTCACTCAAGAAACCCCACTGACTCCGAGACAAGGGAACCGGAAGTACAGAAATACCAAATAATTTCTGGATTTTAGGACTCATTCCTGCAGACCCTATCTATACATGAAGATGACATAATCCAGTGGCCAGACCTACTGTCTGTGATTGCCTTAACTATTATTGTTATCCTTTACTATTCAATTAACAAATGAATGGTCACTGTTACCATAAATTATAATAAAAATCTTCAAGTAACATCAGGAACGATTTGTAGAAAAATTGAAAAATGTGTAGAAATGTTGACCGATGACATCACTGGCGAGATGTTCTTGGACATCAGCCACGGTTCACAGATTTGAATCAAATTAAGGTCTCCTTGATCAAATCATCTTAAAAAAAAAGGAATCAAAATTAAAATGTCAACTACTCATTTTTTTTCTGCAGCAGAGTGTCCACAACTCTGCGTCAGCCAGTACGACACGAGGCTTCAGATCATGTCAGTGCTGAATGGTTTGTCGATCATTTTTATTCTCTCATCAGTAAATGCTGCTGCACCAGATGATTAATAAACCACCGTCATCACTCTTCTGGTCACTGATGTTTGTCTGTCTTCCTGTCTGTAAATCTGTCTTACAGCTGATGTTTATGAAGATGCGGTTCTATTTACAAAATAAATAAATTTTTAAGAAACGGGTCTTTGGAGTGTGACTTCATTCATTTTAATGCTCTTATTTAACGTGATTAACTGACCAGAACCAAATAAAACAGCAGCGAAGCAGCTCACGACAGAACTCAGGAGAAATCTCCATGTAGTTTAATTGTGTTTTCTCTCCATTAAGATTTTCTATCAGGCAGATCGCAATTAATGCAGTGGACTGATTCACTCTTAGAGCTGTTCAGTTATATAGAGTAAAAGGTTTGCATGTTGACTCACCAGCTGGCAGGTTTGGGTTTAGGATTTTGTTTTATTTACTATTTCTACCTTTTGATTTATTTTATTTAGCACAGAAAATTGACAATTTGCATAATCAATCCTTTAAGTCATTCATCAAGCAAAACTGCCAAACTTTCTCTGGTTCCAGCTTCTCAAATTTGAGAATATGTATTTTTTTTGTCTTTTAATTGAATATCTTTGGCTTTGGTCTGACACAACAGGCAGTTTGACGCCTTGGATTATGGGATATAGAGACCTGTATCCATGACATTTTCTTTTTTAATAATTTCATGTTTTTGTTTTTTTCACTGTTTAAAGTTAACAGGAAAATACATAATACTTTAAAAACCAAATTAACACGAGAAAGCAGAATAATTTCCCATAACGTAGTTAATTTGTTTTCTAAGATGTCCTGGACCTGTTTCACCACCATCAACAATCGGTTTTACTTTCTTCCAGCTGTTGTACATTATGGGAGAATAGTGTACATCAGCAACCCACTTAAAAATCAAGTGTTTTAGTCTGCATACTAACTGTTTAGAGTACACTTTATTGTGTCACTTTTGGATGAATTCACACTACACACTAAAAACCTGCTTAAATTTAGTATATATTTTGGATTTGGGATGGAGCTGCAGGTCACACTATGCCACATAACTGCTGCTGCCATCTTCTTTAGCCAGATGTACATTTGCCAAAAAACAACTTGTTATTTCTCATCCTTTAAGTCTTTTCTCTTGTAAAATCCGAAAAATGCTGTTTGAAAACACACCTATGATAAAGCACAAGACTAACCTGCGCGTTGCTTGCTTAAGTGTTGTGGGTTTCTTCTTCATTTCTAAAGCCGTAGCGGGCTTGTGTCTGCCCCCCGGTGGACGAATGGCAAAAAAGAAAGACCTACCACAAGTGGGCAACAATGAGCTGTTTCCACACCCAAAAACAAACTTCCGACAAGCGAAATACTGGTGAGATTTCTGCTTAATGGGAAGTGTTTTCAAACATTTTCGGTTTTACAAGAGAAAAGTCATGGGGTTTTCCTATTTCACTGCCATTTACGCATATTTGTTGTGAAGCAGGCATTTTCACAACATATGACACATTAATGGCTCCCTACAGCCACATAACTGTATTCTGGCTGATTCGACCTCATCCAAGTTGAGGCTCAACATATGCAATCTGAACACACCTAAAAAAAAAAGTTTAATTAAGCCAAAGGATTGCAAAAATATGAAAAAGGTTTTACAATAAGCAACCCACTTTTAAACACATCATGAATGACATGGGGCTGTGTATAGTTTTGAAATTTTATTACACTGTCTGACCAATATCATTAAAAAAAAAAAGCATTTGTCATACATCTACAAAATGAACACAGGTGTTTCAGTTTTAGTCTACAAGGCCTCATAACACACCAGTTAGCAAGAAGAGGGATCAGCAGGAACAGTTCAGGGTCACATGTCATCACATGACATGTCGTCACTTGGACTGATGGCGGATTTAGAAACAAAAACATCTGTCTGTCTAAAGCCCCCTGTGACAGACATTTCATCAAATCAGCCAAATTCAGTCACAAAGGTTGGTTATCATTTTAATATTCTGATTTGAGTCGGACCGGAACAGAAAGTGGATTTTGGAAAGAAAAGGAGAAAAAAAAAAAGGACATCATTAAGCCCCAATACAAAATATTTCTGACACCAAAAAGGAATTTACATCCTGCCTCTTTTCTCTTAAAACCACTGTCCAGTGAAAGCCGTGTTGCTTCAAAGTGTCCACCATTCTCAATGACTAAAGAAAACCGTTGCGTTTTTAAATACTGGCAAGGTTTAGGCTATTTACAAGTGTTAGGGCAGTTTGCTCAACTTATAAAAAGGAGTGTGTGATCCTGTCAGAAAATGGCTTCTTCCTCTTCCACTCTTCATCTAAACACTACACCAATGACAGACACCAACACAGAGATTTGGGAAAAAAGTTGCCAGTGATTCACTGATTACTACAAAGACTTAAACACACAAAAAAGAAAAGCAGAAACAGACAATTGTTCTACAAATCAACATAACCCATAATATTCTGATGTGTAAAAGGCAACCGTACATTAGAGATTTTTGTGGCGTTTACCCACAGTATGAGTCTTTCACTGATGTCATACAAGTCAAACCCAGGAACATTTCAGCTTCCTTAATGCATTTTGGGTCCCTAGTGGTGAAGGTTTTGTCTCATCAATCTAGACTGAACCAAACGGATGATTCAGGTCCCAACTTTAAGAAATATCAATCAAGTGCTGGACACTAGCTCCGTTCAGACTGACTCACTTTCCCTCCAGTTGTCACAGTAACTAGCTCCGACTGTCCAGGCAGGACAGACTGTCCTACCTGTCAGTGTGTATTTGTGGGTGAATGAATGGTTGTGTGTCTGTTTATTGGCTGCTCCCCTCCACCTCCGCCTCCCCGTCCTCCGCCTCCTCTTCCAGTTCGACCAGAGGAGCGTGGCGATTGGCCTGAGAGCCCTCGCTGAAGAAAACCTTCTTGATCACGCCTGACTTGGGCGCCCGGATCGTATGCTGCAGAGGCAAAAACAAACAACGTTATTAAGAGTGCAGCAGAGAGTGTGTGTACCTATGAGAGACCAGGTGGAGGTGAGAATGTGCAGGAATCTGCTTCTCACCTCCATCTTCATGGCGATCATGACCATCAGTGCGTCGCCTACAGCCACCTTGTCTCCAGCCTTCACCAGCACCTGAAATGCAATAAAACTGGTTATTTGTAGTTGTTTGGGTATTCATTATTTGTTCAGCTCAACAATAAAGATCAGATCCATAATGTCACTCAAGCATAATGAGAAAGTTATCTTTTAAATTATTTTCAGTTATATATCCCAGTCGGTCTGCTGTTATCACTTCTGCCTTCAGTCTCATTACACTGGCTGCCAGGACATGTTAGGTAAACAATAATACACTCAGAGGTGTCCCCATAAATAAAAGGTTAGGTAGGTAGGTAGGTAGATAGATAAATAAATAAATAGTGCTTATACTACAGTCACCACAACCAAAAGATGTGTTAAAATTATTTATTCTATGAAGTCTGTAATGGTTAAGGTTCATTTCACCAATTCAATTAAATTTTATTTATATAGCGCTATATCATAACAGAGTTATCTCATAGCACTTGTTAATATAGAGCAAGTCTAAACCAACTCTATATGTATAGACCCAACAATTCCACCATGAGCAGCACTAGGCGACAGTGGCAAGGAAAAACTGCCTTTTAACAGGCAGAAACCTCAGGCAGAACCAGGCTCTGGGTGGGCGGTCAGAGAGAGAAAAAAGAAGATATGGGGGGGGGGGGGTAGAGTGAGAGCAGGATGACAGAGAACACAAAGTAAAACAGTACAATTCCACATACATGGTTTGTTTCACCGAGGCGGTTTGTGTATTACCAAAAATTACGAACTACTTCTTTAAAGTCCACTTGTAATTGTTGCCATTCAACTGTCAGTCAAAAACAAGCATTAACAAGTCTCAAAGTGTTTTAAGGTGTCCTGATAAAGTAAATAATAGACTTGAATTTGTGTTATGGTGTTTATATATATATATATATATATATATATATAAATATTTGCAGATGTTGTATAATATTGGTTACACATTAGGACACCTTCGAGCGTATTATCCCCAAATTTGTAGAGTCTACAATTATCTGCCCAACGTCCTTTTGCTGTGCCACCGGCTAAATCCAAAATTGATCAAGACTGCATTTTAAGCCGTGGCCACTAAAGTGTGGAATAAAATTACCGACTTTTAGAAATTGGTTTGTTTTTTGATGTAATCATGTATTTCTTTCAAGATAATGTTAAGAGGTCTTCACTGTTTTATCTTGAAATAGTGATTTGAAAGGCTTATACAAAAAAAAAAACACATTTTTAATTACAATTCATTATTTAATATGTTTACTTGAGTCCTCCAGACCTCTAGAAAGACAGAAATGTAATTCCATGACAATTATGATCCGTATGCTAATATAGCCAAACTCACCTTCTCTATGGTTCCAGTCATGGGTGCCACAGCTCCGCCCTGAGCCCCAGAGCCACTCACACCGGCCAGATGCTTGGGCACTGGAACAGACACTTCGGAGCTTCCCTCCTGCAGGAAAGATGTAAAGATGTCAGATACAGGAGTGACAGGTAACTGGCGAGGTAAGAGGATTCTAACAGTCTTCAATTTCCCGAGCGTTTGTCCCCAGTCACAAATCTTACAAGATGACAGATGCTAAAGACAGGAAATAGAGACCGTTTTGGCAGTGACAGCTGATGTGTAGTTCTTGTTAAGATTGCCCAGGGAAAGAGTGGATTTACAGCTTTTACAAAATCTCTTATTTGGGAAAACAAACCTGTAATCAATCAATTGTTACTGCAATGTACTACTTGAGGAATGAAGAACTTTTTATTTGTGTACAGGAAAGTTTTCATGCCTGCATAAGCCCATCCATCCAGTATTCTATCTATCTATCTATCTATCTATATATATATCTATATCTATAGATATATATCTATATATCCATATATATATGGACATATATCTATATATATATGGACATATATATCTATATATATATATGGACA